>JBCEWC010016115.1:0-13315 GCA_038996855.1 Solanum aculeatissimum | reverse complement strand
GTATGCTAGGCTAGGTACATGGATGAATTTATCTATAAATAGTCATGTAATCTAGCCATTTTGTGTAAGCCAAAAAAAGTTGAATAGAATATATCTTTCTTCCACTTCTCTTCTACTTATAAGTGTTGAGTAATATTTGTTGTCTTGCTCTCCCGAATTTCCAACAGTTTTCTCTATTGAAATTGTAGAACTCCTATTTCTATCCGTGCCATAAGTAACTTGTTTACCCTTTAGGAATATTAGCCAAAAGCTTGTTTGTTGAAACGTATTTTGCTTCGGTATGAGCTCCCTACATAATTAAAGACTATGCAGTATGCATCATGCTTCCTAGGTTCAACTTACAATTCTCCTAGCTTGTTGCTTTCAGTTCTCCGGATATAGACTCGTGATGTGAATCAAGATTAATGAAAAAGGGTAATTGAACAGTAAACCACAATATTTATCTGTATATTGTATAAAGGATACATTTGTTGTCGTCCATATTAATTGTTTTTTGAAGAAGTTACTTGTATACCATACAAAGAGGGTAAACTTACAGTCTCAAATGAGGATGATGAGAAGTCATTGAAAGAGCTGAGCTCACTCCCCCTAGCTCCCAAGTGCTCTGAGCCAAAGCTACTATCTGAACTTGTTGATATTTGTGAAATACGGCCAGAATCCATGCCATCATACATCAAGGAGGATGTGCGATCAGTGCTTGGCCTACCAGAGCTGACGAATGATAAATCAGTATCCGCTTCAGAAAGGTCAGAAAAAATCCTTGAAGGGATGACTCGTCGTCTATCAAATGGCGACCTGCTTCCAAAACTTGCTGGCTTTAGTGTGTATACATACCACAGGCTGAACCTATATTATAATTTTCATCACGAACTTTTTTGATTTATTTAAGGAGGACATCTTCTTTCTTTTGGAGCAAAAGAGGTTGGCAGTTAGAGTTACTTCATAAACATAAATATGTTCAAATAGGTGAAGCAGATTGTGACACCCTCTCGCAATAGCAAATAGTTGGAACTTACCCTATTTTTTTGCTCTCATCAGTTATGAATGATCGTCGTTGAGACCTGTCCACGACTGATCCAGCTGCACATTTAGTTGACAAGGTAAGTTAAACAAAAATATGTTGACGTTAAGAGAAGGCAAAATGTCATACTATGGATAGCCCTGCTACGAGCAGTAGGGGTAAAACCACCACTATGAACATGATCTTCCAATTGCTGTATTTGGTTAATAAGAGGTGATGCCATAGGGGCTGGGCGAGAAGCATTTTTCACAGAAGAGATCTTTGACTTTGAGATGACATAAACAGTGCAGAAATCTGGTGCTCCCTTTGACACAGTGCTCGGTATATCTGTAACCTTCAACCGTCTGTCACAGATACTTGAGTTAGTGTTTATATTAGACCCTTAACCAACCTTGGACAAGTTCAAAACTTTGAATGCCAAAGATTCAACAATTATCAAATACAATGTCTTCTTCTTTACAACAAACAGTTACATATATATTTTATACCAAATGATTACCTTGATATTTTAGACAATGTTGTAGATATGCAGAAGGGAACTTATGTGCTCTTAGTTATCAAATTTACTGATTGAAAGCAACCAATCATAAGCATGTTGTTGCCATTTTTGTTATTCGATGACAATGCAAACTAAAAAAGTTCTCTACGGGTCCTCTTTTACTTTTTCTTCTTTGTCTTATGTGAAGTCCCTCGTTGATTTAGAATTTTGTTTCCTTCTATTGAATTGCCTTTTGATTGAGTTGTAAAGGGCTAGTAAGAAGGACACGTGTGGCACACATAAGAAATGGGATTAGCGTTTGACTATTAAGGAACTGATCAGTCATGCATGAGATCTGAGGAGTCATTGTCTCAACAATAAGATAGATTTAAGGTCTTTCTCTTAATTTTTATATAAAGCTAATCTTGTAAAATTTTCTACTATCATTGTGAAAGACATTCAATGGCAAACAAAAGAAAATCCCAAAATGGGGACATGTGAACAAGAAGAATCACTTCAACAAGTTCAATGCATTTCTGTGTTAATAGGAAGTTGTTTTATGACTTGGAAGAGTCCATTGATGGTGAGTGTGGTTTCATAGATAATTCTGCTACTGCTGAAGTTACGACTAATGAAAATATTCTTCTTAAATTAACTTTTAAAAAATTAGTCTTGAATAATGTTCTGTA
Organism: Solanum aculeatissimum; assembly: GCA_038996855.1. Lineage (NCBI taxonomy): Eukaryota > Viridiplantae > Streptophyta > Magnoliopsida > Solanales > Solanaceae > Solanum > Solanum aculeatissimum. The sequence goes on along the minus strand of JBCEWC010016115.1, from coordinate 11,127 downwards.
TGTTCTCTCCCTTTGGAAAAACTTAGTCTGTGGGGTACTTCTCAACAAAGCAAGCCTTAAATGTATTTTTAATTTTGATAACACATAATTATTTCTAATTGAGAAAACTTTGTTGGAAAGGAATATCTTAGTGAGGATTTATTTGTACTAAATATTGTTTAAAACATTGTGATAATGCAATTACTTCCAATTTTATTTATATTTGTTGAGTTTATTAAATTTGTGACACGGTAAACTAGATTAAGTTAACATTCTTTTACTAAAAGACTCAGCATAATGGAATTAATCATTGTAATAAAAGATGATGATTTTTCAATGTATCATGTGCGTAGAAACAATTATACCCTAGAAATCACCAAAATATTCCTAGACAAGAGATTGCTCGCATAAAATATCATTCCAATTTATTTTATCAATATGAGGCCGAAATAACGATCAATGCAAAAAATCGAGTGGGATAGTGGTCCCGATTGAATTTTAGGTCAATCAAATCAAAAATAAATTTTCGGAGTGAAATTGCAAGAACCAGAAAAGTGGGTGTCAGCTTCGAGATGCGAAGGTTCCCAAAAATAGATTAATTTTTTTTCTTATTTTCTACGGTGCCAGATGTTTATCAAAAGTTTTCATAAAAAAAGAACTAAAATGAACTCCCAACGCGACGAAGACTGGGTTTATCCTAGTTCAAGTTTTGCAGTTCTAATGAGGGGCATTTTAGACTTTTCTCCACCCCTCCTAAACTTAACTCATGATTGATACAGGTCATTTTTTACCTTAAAAGGGTTTCTAAGCATTCCCAAATCTTTTTTACGCATTATATCTAAAGAACTAAGGCTAAGGAGAGGAGAAGAGGCTAGGGTTCAAGGAATTTAAGCAAACTTCTTGCGAATTGATTGCCCAATCTTCATCTCAGGTATGTAATACTAACTAAAATATGGATTAAATTCTTCCATTTTCCCCATAGATGTGAATAATTGAATAGTGAATGATTTGAGTCTTCCTTGATTGTATTCTTGAGAATTTCCCTAAGCCATAACATATTTTTACCTAATATTGAATAATTGATGATTTCTATGAACTTATCTCTTGAACGAATAATTTCAATATAAATCCTAATTATATTTTGATTATGATTGAATGTTTATGCCTCATAATTGAGTCTAACGTTTTGAATTATGAATGCTTAAATGCGAATGAGATATGAACATGATGATAGTCTTAATGAAACTTGATGGTCCTTTGTATCTCCTCAAAATTAGACCCAAATGATTAAATAGAACTGAATATCTTCATAACTGTATCTCTAAACTACTCTTGAAAGATGTGATAGGATTGAATTAATAGATTAATTGGTTGAAAGATTTGATTGTGATAGGACTGATGAACTGATAAGAGTCCACATAATACTTGTTGATTGGATAGATTTGAGTTGATTTAGATAGAGTTTTATGAGCATTAAGTCTTGGAAGGAGTATCAAGTACCAAATTGAGTAAAAGTAATTACAACTCGAGCTCAATAATTATGTAGCCAAATGTAGGTGAGAATTGGACCATAAGTCATATGAATTCTTTATCCTAAAGTGGACTTGCTAATTGATTGTTGATCCTTGATTGATTGATTCATCCCCTTATCCTGGCAAAGCATTAGACGGGTATGGCAACAACGTTGGCTCATTGTACCTAACCAGCTCATAGGTGATGGTTATCGAATAAGAGAAACTCCCAACTAGGTCTTGATTGGATTGGATGGTATATGATTTTTCCCTGTCTAAGCTATATAGGAACTTTAGACTTATGACATTTTAATTGAGTTCCTTGTCTTTCTGATATGAGTTATTTGAGCTGATATTATTTTACCTTGATGTATGTTTCATTTTACTATTTTACATACTCGTACATTTCACGTACTGACGTCCATTTGGGTCTGCATCGTTTCATGATGCAGAGAAAGATATTAGAGATTATCAGTAGGTGCATCATTGAGGATCTATTTGTATTCAGCTGATAGGTGAGTCCTCTCATGCATTTGGAGGATACCGCTTATATTATTCTTGCTTTTAGTTTTGTACTTTTATTTTGATTTAAGGTAGCCATGAACCTGTCATCGACATCATCCAAATAGTAGTGATAGAGGCTTCATAGATTAGATAGTGATGGATTATTTTAATGTCCTTAACTTTTGACTAGTTCCCTTTCATACTAGTCTCATGATGTTGGATTTGAATTAGTTGTTAATTTTAAAAATCTTTATTCTATTTGATCATTGGTTAGCTCATTAGACTGTAGTATAAATATCTAAATTAATTTTTCCGCTGTATAATTCATGATGTGATTAGGCTAAGTGGTTCGCATGACAATCAATAATATTTTCTGAGTGTCGATCATGTCTAGGGTACCCTCCTAGTGTATGAAAAACTTGGTATCGGAGCATAAAGTTCAAGAGTCCTAAGGAGTCTATGAAGTCATTTCTAGTAGTGTCTTGCTTATGGGTATGTTGTGCATTATACTTATAATCCTGAGACTATAGGATATTAGGAATTATTTCACTTCTTTTATATTCTTAGATTCGTGCTATAGAGTTCAACTCTATGATAGCTCCTTTCTAATTCATGTGTTCATGTTTTGATGTCAAATCATGTCTCAAAGAAGAGCTGCTGGACCAATAAGGGGCAGAGGATGCCCTGCGAGACAAAATGTCAACCAATCTGAACAACAAGTTCTTGGAGGGAAAGAAGGCTCGACTGTGCCTGCAGAGCAATCACCACAGGCTGACATCTCCAATACTGAACTTTGCTGGGCTATTCAGACTTTGGCTTAAGCAGTGACAACACCAGTTGCTAGACAAGCAACAGGTAGACAAGATGCTCCAGATATCTTCAGGATTCGTGAAATTTTGAGAATGAACACGCCTGAGTTCACAACGTTACACCTAATGAAGATCTAGAGAATATATCGATGAGCTCTAGAAATTATTCCAAGTAATGCATGTGGTTGATACTAATAGGGTTGAGTTGGATACCTACCAGTTCAAAAGTGTTGCTAGGTTGTGATTCGATCAATGGAGGAAGAATAAATGAGAGGGTACTCCAATTCTGACTTAGGTAGTGTTTGAGAAAGATTTATTAGGACTTTTTCCCCGAGAGAGCTGAGAGAGGCAAAGGTAAGAGATTTTTGAATTTGAAACAAGGCTCTATGACGGTGCAAGAGTATAGTCTCAAGTTCACTCAGCTGTCTCACTATTCACAGAGATGGTTGCTGATATGAGAAGCATGAAGAGTTTGTATGTGGTTAGACTGGGCCGATCAACCAAGAAGGAAGAAAGAGGAGCAATGTTGATTAGTGAAATGGATATTGGTAGAATAATGACTTATGTGAAACAGATAGAGGAGGAGAAGCTGCAAGATAGAGAGGAGTACAAAAATATGAGGGCCAGAACATCTAGCCATGAGATCGGTAAGAGAGGGAATGAGAGCTTCTTCTTAGACAGGAGCATCTGAGCCGGCTTCATCATTTGCTAGTGTGCCTGCACCCAGAATTAGAAATGAACAGAGGTTCCAGAACTTTAGAGCATAAAGTTCTTAGTCACAAGCTAGTATGGCTCAAGGTTCTAGAGGTAAACCACCATGTGGCAAGCTCCACTGGGAGAATGTCATGAGGGTGAGAATAAAGGCTATAAGTGTGTCTAAGAGAGTCACTATAAGAGAGAATGTCTAATGTGAGCCAATAAGGTAGAATCTTCTACGTTAGCACTATCAGTTTGTGAAAATTAGAGAGGTACTACTTTTGGCACAAGCAGGGATACAAATCATTTGTATGTCATGCGTAGTCACAGAGATCAGGAGAACTCGCTAGATATTGTCACTAATATGATTCAAATCTTTTCCTTTGGTTGTTATGCTTTGATGGATTTGTGTGCCACTTTGTCATTTGTAACCTCATATATGGCTAATAGATTTGTTAAAATCCCTGAGTTTCTCCTTGAACATTTCAGCGTATCCGCTCCTGTTGGCAAATCTATCTTAGCTGAGAGGGTTTATAGAGATTGTACTATATATATCTATCACAGGTATACTATGACCGATTTAGTTGAGTTAGACATGGTTGATTTTGATGTAATTCATGGAATGGATTGACTTTATGCATGTTATGCCTCTATTGATTATAGGACTCGAATTGTTAAATTCTAATTCCTGAATGAGCCTATTTTAGAATGGAAGGGTAGTCTTATTGTGACTAAGGGTATATTTATTTCCTACCTTAGGGCCAAAATATTAATCTCGAAAGATTGTATCTATCACATTGTGCGAGTTTCTAGAAGTCTTCCCTAAAGATCTATCTGGAATCCCTCCTGATAGGGAGATTGACTTTGGGATTGATGTTATTCTCGATACTTAACCTATCTATATCCCACCTTATAGAATGACTCTTGCTAAATTGAAAGAGCAGTTGAAAGATGTGCTAGATAAAGGTTTCATTAGGCTGAGTATTTCTCCTTGGGTTTTCTTGTCCTATTCGTTCAAAAGAAAGATGGATCTCTTAGAATGTGCATTGATTATAGACAACTGAATAAGGTCACTATAAAAACAAGTATCCTCTCCCCAGGATAGATGATTTGTTTGATCAACTTCAGAGTATCTTTTGTTTCTCAAAGATACACCTCAGATCTAGTTATCATTAGTTGAAAGTGAGAAATTATCCAACTCATGATCTTAAGTTTATAGCTGTAGTATTTGCTCTCGAGATTTGGCGTCACTATTTGTATGGAGTGCATGTTGATGTGTTCACTAATCATAAGAGCTAGCAATATGTCTTCAGTCAGAAAAAGCTCAACCTGACAAAGGGGAGATAACTAGAGTTGCTCAAGGATTATGATATAAACATTCTTTACCACCCAGGTAAAGCTAATGTTGTTGTTGATGCTCTTAGAAGGTTGTTTATGGGTAGTACCACCCATGTTGAGGAGGTAAAGAAAGAATTGGGTAAGGAAATGCATTAATAGGCCCGACTGAGAGTTCAACTAGAGAAGTCTAATGAAGGTAGAGTTAATGTTCAAAATAGGTTTGCATCTTCTCTAGTGGTAGAGGTGAAGGAAAAGCAAGATCAAGATCCTGTCCTACTTCAATTGAAGGAAGTTGTTTATAAACATAAAGTTATGGTTTTCTCCAGAGGGGAGATAGGGTATTGAGGTACCAAAGTAGATTGTGTGTCAAGAATATTGATGGTATTTGAGATAGGATTATGGCCAAAGCCCATAATTCTAGATACTCCATTCACCTTGGCTCCACAAAGATGCACCATTACTTGAGAGAAGTCTATTGGTGGAGTGGAATAAAAAGGGATATTGGTGAATTTGTTTCCAAGTGCCCGAATTGTCAGCAAGTCAAAGGTGAGCATCAAAGGCCATGTGAATTGGCACAAAACTTTGAGATTCGTGAATGAAAGTGGGAGATGATCAATAGGGACTTTATTACAAGTTTGCTAAGGTCCCAAAAGCAGTATGATTCAATATGGGTGATTGTGGATCAAATAACCAAATCAACTCACTTCTTGGTAGTTAAGATGATTAACGCTGTAGAGAATTATGCTAGATTGGACATTCGTGATATTGTCAGATTGCATGTAGTTCCCTTGTCTATCATCTTAGACAAAGGAGTTCAATTCACATCCCAATTTGGGAGATCGTCTCAGAAAGGTTTAAGTTCAAAGGTGAAACTTAAACAACCTTTCATCCCCTAATAGATGACCAGATAAACTGCATAATTCAGACATTAGAGGACATATTGAGAGATCATGTCCTTAATTTCAAAGATAATTAGAATGATCATTCACCTCTCATTGAGTTTGCATAAAATAATAGATATCATGCATATATTCAGATGACTCCGAATAAATCTTTCTATGGAAGAAGATGTAGATCACCATTGGGTGGTTTGAAGTTGGTGAAGTTAAGCTGATTGGACCTAATCTTGTTCATCAATCTATGGAGAAATTGAATATTATTCGAGAGAGGTTGAAGATTGCACATAGTATCTAGAAGTCTTATACTGGTGTGAAGAGGAGAGATTTGGATTTTGAGGTAAATGATTGGGTGTATTTGAAAGTGTTACCCAGGAAGGGTGTCATGAGGTTTGGAAAGAAGGGAAAATCGAGTTTCTGATAGATTGGTCCTTACCAGATTGTAAGAAGGATTGAGAATGTTGAATATGAGTTGGAATTGTCTTTTGACTTAGCCATTATTCATCCGATATTCCACGTGTCGATGTTGAAGAAGTGCTTGGGAAATCTTTCATTGGTAATTCCTATTGAAAATATTAGAGTTAAAGATAACCTGTCCTAAGAGGAGATTCCAGTCCATATTCTTGATTATCAAGTTCACAAATTGAGGAACAAAGAGATAGCCTCAATCAAAGTCATGTGGATAAATTAATTTGTTGAGGAAGCCATATGATAAACTAAGGAAGATATGAAAGCTAAATATCCACATCTATTTGTGCTCAATGATGAGAATGTTGTAGGTAATGTCCTTACTCTTGACTTGAATTGATTTGTCTATCTTTGAGTTTGAATCGTTGATTGTCTAGAGAGTTAGATTGATTGATTGAGTTTTGATTGTTATTCGTTCCACGAGTCTATCTCTACTTAGTCATCATTCAAGGATAAATGATGCCAAGGGGGAGATAATAAATATACCCTAAAAATTATCAAAATATTCCTAGATGAGAGATTACTCGCATAATACATCATCTCAAATATTTTTAGTAAATCCAAGGTCGGAACAATGATTAGCACAAAAAATAGAGTGAGATAGTGGTTCCAGATGAATTTTAAGTCAATTGGATCAAAATATATTTTTTCTATGTGAAACCATAGGAACCAAAAAAGGGGGCGACAACTCCGTGATGCGGAGGTTCCCAAAATATTTTTAAATTTTCAATGGTCTCAGATAGCTACGAAAATTGTTTGTAAAAAATGAACTAATATGAACCCCCGACGCGATGCGGACTGGGTTTATCCTAGTTCGAATTTTACAGTTTTAATGAAGGGCATTCTAGACTTTTTCTTACCCCCCTAAACTTAACCCAAGACTGTTATAGGTCATTTTGACCTTAAAAGGTTTCTAAATATTCCTAAGTCCTTGTTATTCATTCTAACTAAAGAACTAGGGCTAAGGAGAGGAGAAGAGGCTAGGGTTCAAGGAATTCAAGGAGACTTCTTGTGAATGAATTGTCCAGTCTCCATTCCAGGTATGTAAGACTAACTAAAATATATATTCAGTTCTTCCATGTGTCCCATAGATATGAATAATTAAATTATGGATGATTTGGGTGTTCCTTGATTGTATTTCTTGAGAATTTCCTAAACCCTAACATATTTTTACCTAATATTGAATAATTGATGATTTCTATGAACTTATCTCTTGAACGAATAATTTAAATTTTTTATTCATAAATTCTAATTGTATTTTGACTATGATTTAATGCCTATGCCTAATGATTGAGTCTAGAGCCTTGAATTGTAAATGCTTAAATGAGAATGAGATATGAACATGATGATAGTCTTAATGAAACTTGATGGTCCTTTGGATTTTCTCAAATTTGGACCCATATGATTGAAAAGAACTAAATATTTTCATAACTGTATATCTAAACCACTCTTAAAAGATGTGATGGAATTGATTTTGATGGATTGGTTAAAGGATTTGATTGTTATAGAATTGATGAACTGATGAGAGTTCACATGAGACTTGTCAATTGGATAGATTGAGTTGAGAGTCCACACGAGACTTGTCAATTGGATAGATTGAGTTGAGAGTCCACACGAGACTTGTCAATTGGATAGATTGAGTTTATTGGGATAAAATTTTATGAGCATTGAGTTTTGAGAGGAGTATCAAACACCGAATTGAGTAAGAGTAAGTAACAACTCGAGCTCAAAAATTACGTAGCCAAATGTAGGTGAGAATTGAATCGTAAATCATATAAATTCCTTACTGTCCCTAAAATGGACTAGATTGATTAATTTGGATCCTTGATTGATTGATTCATACCTTACCCTGCCAAAGTATTGGATGGACGTGGCAATCACGTTGCTTCAGTGTACCTTACCGACTTACAGGTGATGGTTGTCGGATATGAAAAACTCCTAACTAGGTCATGATAGTACTCTAATGATTGGATTTGATGGTATATAATTGGTCTCTGTCTAAGCTATATTCCTACTTTAGCTTATGATATTCTAATTGAGTCATTATATTTCTGATCTAAGTTATCTGAGCTGACATTATTCTACCCTGATGCATATTTCATTCTACCATTTTTCATATTTGTACATTCCGCATACTGACGTTTATTTGGGCCTGCATCTTTTCATGATGTAGAGAGAGGTATTGAGATCATCAATAGGTGCACCATTGAGGATCTATTCGGATTTAGCTGATTGGTGAGTCCTTTCCTGTATTCGAAGGATATCATTTATATTGTTCTTACTTTGAATTTAGTACTTTTATTTTGGTTTGAGATAATCATGAACCTATCATTAACACCATCTAGACAGTAGTGATAGAGACTTCATGTCTCTAGCTTTTGACTAGTTCTCGTTTATACTGGTCTCATGATGTTGGATTTGGATTACTTGTTGCTTTTAAAACTTTTATTCTATTTGATCATTGGTTAGCCCACTAGACTGCAGTCTAAATATCAAAACTGAGACTTTTGTTGTATGATTGACAATGTGATCATGCCAAGTGGTTAACTTGGGAATCAGTAATATTTTTTGAGTGTCGGTTACGTCTATGGTATCCTCTCGGTGCGTGACAAAATAATTGCCAAGAAATATCTCAAACCTATTACTGATACAAATACAAAATTATTTGAACTACTACATTAATGCTTAGTAGATTTTATGAACACTGTTAGTAAAGTCTAAAAGAAATATTATATTAGTTTTGTTGATGATTTTTCTAGATACACTAAGGTATATTTTCTTAAGTCTAAAGATGAGGTTGAAAGCATACTTTTTAAAATCCAAAGTAGAAGCGAAAAATCAATTAGACAGAAATCAAGAAGCTTAGATCTATTAAGAGAGGTGAATAGAATACTAATACTCTAGAGATTTTTATGAGAAAAATGATATTATACATGATGATAGTGCTTCTTTTACTCCCTAACAAAATGATGTATCTGAAAGGAAAAAAATGATTCTTAAAAAAATGAGAAACTCTATGCTTTTAAGCTTTGCCCTATTTTACATATGTAAGAAAGTTGTCTTATTTGCAATGTTATTTTCATAATAGAGTCTTTCATAAGAAGTTGCACAATTCTCTATATGAATTAAGGAAAAGATTTGCTCCTACTTGAAATTTTTGAAAGTGTAAGGATGTTTGGTTACGGTTGGTGTCCTTGATTTTAAATGGTAAATTGTTAATAAGACTTTTAGAACCTTCTTTTTTCTTTCTTTTTTAAATTATGCTCAAAAATAGTATTGCATATAGGTTTTTGTCTTTGAATAATTTTTCTATTTGTGAATTTACTGATGCAAATTTTTTTGAGCATGTTTTTCATTTGAGAAATGATGTGCCTATCAATTTGTCATATAATGCTTCTATATCTATGTTTGTTAATTTTCTTGCTGTGTCTTCTTCAAATGTTATTGATAATAAAGTCAAAATGTTTGATTACATGTTTATATAACAGGTTAATTTTCAGCTCTAATGTAAATATTGTTAATGAGACTAAGAATTATTTATTTTCTAAATTTTAAATGACGAATCTTGGAGAAGCATATATGATTTTAGGAATCAAAATCAAAAGAACAGTTGGTGATTTTTCTTTGTCTCGGTCTCATTCTTCTTTTTCTTGTCTTATATGAAAGATAAAAGTGTTCTTCATTTTTTGTTCTTCTCATTTTGTTTTCTATGCAATTTTGCAAACTTCAAACTTTCAATCTCTAGTGCAGGTGTTTGAAAGTAATTGTATAATTTTAAGGAGTGAGCGGCTATAATAATTTACATCCACATCAAATCAAAATCACTTTCGAAACAGCCACAACACAATATTTGTAATACTTTATTTAATATATTTTTTGTTCCAATTTAATATCACTATTGTACTAGTATTTTTCCAACACATGTTAACTTAATTACTACTTCTTGAGAGGAACTGATGATCTCAACACAATGTTTTGAGAAACACCTAAGTTATTCTTGATGTACTCAAATTTTCGGATCGTACTACTTCTGTCATGATGGAGAGGAGAGAGGAATGCATTAATTAGCCCTTTGGTAATATTAAAAAATCTGACCTGATAAAGCCATGCCTTGATGCTCCAAGAACCAAGTTCTGGATGGCAGCACTAGATAAATATTCCGTTAGTGCTTTTGCTACATCTGAGTCTTCAAGTATAACATCCAAGCAACGAATCTTTTCAAAACAAAAACAGATCAAGAAAAAATTGGCATTGTTGATAATAATGCTTAAAATCCCATGAATGATACGTGCTTCCTCCGTTTCAAAAAGAATGAATTGTTTTCTTTTTTAGTCTGTTTTAAAAATAATGATTTTTTTTTTTGCAATACTTATTTTAACTTTCCACATAATATGTTTAAGGTCACAAAATCAAAGGATATTTTAGTAGATTTGACATAACTTTAATTTAGGATCACAAAATATCAAAGTCTTTTTATTTTCTTAAATTCCATGTCAAATCAAATTAAATCATTTTTTTTGAAACGAAATAGGTATATAATTGAAAAGAATTCTTACATCTTTACGTGTGCAAAAACAATGAAAAGTAAGAAACAATTCTTTGGTTTGTTTCTCAAGGTTTTGTCCGTGTGCAGATAGATTTCCATCTACGACGTGAACACCACCACAGTTTCCATCTGTGTATTGAAATTTGATATTTGTTAGCTAACATCATTAGGAATTCCAGTTGTGAACTTGGATCATGTGTACCAAGTAAATTAAAACCAAAGATTATATATGCTCCATCATTCGACTGTTTGTAGACATCGAAATTTTGTAGGACTCTATAAGATGAGTCCTATTTAGTTAGGGTTTCTTGGAGGCTTTCTTGGAGGCTACTCTACCCTAAACCTAATTCATGCCTATATAAAGGGTACTATATTCCCTT
>JBCEWC010016114.1:0-13316 GCA_038996855.1 Solanum aculeatissimum | reverse complement strand
GATTTCTCCCTAGATGGGATGACTTGTTTGTTTCCCCTTGTTGAAGGGTGATTAGGGATCTACCTGGCAAGTAGTCCAATTCCAATAGTAGCTCGCTTGGTCTTTCTTGTTGCCGGTTGAGGTCATATCCCCTCTATTATATGATCTTAGTTTGTATTTCATGCATCATGGCATGGCATATCGTTATAATATATTTCCCTTTTGCTATGTGCATTTCTTTCGTATCGCTTGTCCCCTTGTCATCTCATTTGGTCTTACTACATTGTCATATGCATTGCATGTCCGCATACTTAGTACATATTTTGTTCTAACCCATACTCTTTATCTACATGTTCTAATCATGTAGGGACCGGTGACGACTTCTATCTTCCGGCGAACGACGAGTGATATCTTTGGAGTTACTAGCTTATGGTGAGCCCTTTGTCCAATGGCAATAGCCACCTTCTATCTTCTTTGTTTTAGTTTATTTTCTTACTTTATGTATTGAGGGTGAGCCACAAACTATATCGCAGCCCAGCTCTTCTTATGTAGAGGCTATGTTGGACACACTAAACTCTTGTACGTTATATTATGCTTTATTGGGATATTATGGCTATTGGAATTTATTATGAAAATGATACTCCATTTATGCTTATGGGATTGTGAATGTTGGGAATATGCTTATGTGAAAGTCCGCTAACCTGGTATGCCTCCATAGCTTGAGTCCTACTTATCCGCCCCTTAGAAATACTTGTTATGTATTATATGATTCATGCTCATCCCATTCCCGGTAACATCCTCATAGCTTGAGTCCAAAGCCCCGTTTCCCCTAGACTTATGTAATATGTGCTTATGTTTTTGTGCTTTTGAACCGATGATGTGTGTAATGATGCTATGATGGCTTGATCGAGGACTTTTGGGTTCTCCTTCGCCATGTCACATCTAGGCCCCCTATCCGGGTCGTGACAGAGCCCATCAGGAGGAGTTTTCACAAAATGTTTGTCATGCCCCGAGCCTACACCTTGGACGTGGTCGGTACTCAAAAAGCATTGTTGGTCCCTAAGTGAACCCTTGGTTTGGCTAAGTCAGTCAACTGAAAACTTTAACATGCATGTGGAAGCTTTAAAAGGTAAACCTTTCAAAACATTTAATAAAACTCAAAGAATCTCAATTATGTTTTATTCAGAATTTGAAAATATCTCTTCATACATATAATAACAACACTTAAAATATTTGAATGAATGAACTAGATTGATTCTCTAACTCTGTCCATAAAACCTCTACTATACTGAAGATAGGTACCACAACAAGACTCATGGCTACCTGACTATAAAATAGACTAACTAACTAGAGTCCTCTGAAAGCGAAGAGGTCTCACCAACTAGTGTTGAAAAGTTGTCTTACTGAATAACTACTATCATTAGTACCTGAATTTGTATCATAAAACAATGTAGCACCAAAGAGCGTCAGTACGTGGAATGTAAAGTATGTAAAATAGCCAAAATAGAAACTCAGAATAGGATACAAAACTCAAAGGCTTAACTCAGGATACTCAATAACATAATCAATATAATACAGGTAAAACATCTGATTTAATGCATAAATAAATGCAACTCAGTCTATATCTAAAAATAATATATACTTTAACTTGGGGAATTCTCTAATCGACAACCATCACTTTGAGCATATGATGGTACAACGTCTTTTCCATGTTGCCAGAGCCATCTCATACCTTACCAGGGTAAGGAACGAAGTGCTTGGGATCCATATAAACTGAGTCATCTCAGTGGCATGTGAGGATTTGTACATCTAGTACAATCCTATCCTACCTTGGCTACGTAATTTATGGGGTTAGAGTTAATTGAACTCATACCCACATCGGTGCTCAATACTATTCCAAAACATGCATTGTGCTCAATAACTGTAAAAATGTCCCACTTTAGGGGAAAATTGAAAATCTGCTACTTGGAGCCTTGGCTCAATATATTTTCTTTAAAATGATTTTTTTCTTTCTCAAAACTGATAATACTTTCTTATAACTGGTAATGCCTTTTTTAAAGAGAGAAAATAGTCATGTTCTTTACTGATAAGATGATACATTTGAAACTGACAAGTTTTCTCAAACTATGAAATTTATAAATGATGAATAGTAATGCAAAATACTTTAACTAACTGGACTGATATTTCGAAACTGATATGCTATGCTCAAAAGATAGTATAGTAAATAGGTTACTACTATAACTCATGTTGAGGACTCATACTTTCGATTGAATAACTTTTCAATGCAATTAAAGCATGATAATGAAATGGTTATCAAAACTCATCTAAGGTTCTTGTAAATGTAGTAATACTTTATGAATCTAAAGAAGTGTACTCAACAATGAAATTTTTAGCATAATAATAATGGAATAATAAAAATTTTATGATAAGGTTTTAGAATTTCTCCATAAGATCATAGGAATGAAATTGACTTGCTTTTTTACTAGAATTCTTGATAATAAATATAAATTAGGCACAAAAATAGAATCTTAGATGACCTTACATACCTGGAATGAAAACTGGAAAATCAAATACTAAAGGTTAGCCTTGAATCTCTTGAATCCTAGCCTCTTATTTTCTCTGTATCCCTAGTTTTTAAGATGAAATAGTATAAATGATTGAATATTCACGCTTAGAACTTAAAATAGGGTTGAAAACAGAATCAAAATAACAGGGTTTTAGTCTAGGATTAGTGGGAAAAAGACTAGCCCTTAATTTTTAAAACTAAATATCAAATACCGTGGTGGAGCAAGTCTATGACGCGGACTTGTCGCACCTCAGTTCATTTATTGACAAAAAACTTAAAACGCGTTCAAAAATTATTTTTTACCAAATAACACATAAATCGCAGTTGTCAAATATGTTTCATGTGTAATTTTATCTAAATCATTTTTCCATCAAATTTCTAATCCCATAGAAATAATGAAACCAAAATTTAAGTGCAAGTTCGCAACGCAGATATATCATACATTTTTCTAGAATTGTGTTTTTACCTCAAAAGATTATCTTTCGATCCAGTTGCTCTAAAAATCAATCAAGACCATTTTTCCACCTAATGTTTTATGTTAATCGCATTTCCAGCCTCTGATTCGCCAAAGGAGTTTGGGAAGATGCATTATGAAGTATTCTCTCATCTAGGAGTATTTTAGTAATTTTTAGGGTGTTACAGAAAGTATGTTAACTATCTGTGGGGCTACCTCATATTCCCCGACCTGAGGAACTGCATATCTACACAAATGGCTTCGGACCAAGAGAGGGTGTTGTTCTTTGGATTTCCTTTTGCTCTTCAAATCTGGTTTTATGAATGTTGCAACCAAGTTGATAGGTCAGTTGCAGTTCATTAATTTAATCGGGACCCACGTATGTTTAACTTCCAAATTCTCAAGAGGGATATTTTTTATAAACACTTAAAAAAAGGGATCTTCCGGGCATGTGGGAACCAGGTAACATATACTTTTTTAAAATTTAATTTTTGTTTTGATTTTATTGTATATTCTAATTTTTTTAATTATTAGTACAAGTTTAAGAACATGTCATTCACCCACGATGAGTTGTCCGCGATTCAAGCAAAAGAGTTGGTTGTGCCGCGTTCTAGTGGTGTTTGCAGGAATCCTGAGCAGCCCCGTCCTAATTATCATCCCCATAATTTCATTTGGACAGATGAGCTGGGGGTGTCAAATGTTACCAGAGGTTGCAGGAATGAGGAGCAGTTTCCCCCCCCCCCCCCCCCCAATTGTCATCCTGATAATTTGAAAAAAAGTGACACCTCTACCAAGTTTGACGCCAACAAAATTGAATCCATTGAGAGACTTGAAAAAGAGATTTTTTGGTTAATTTATCATCTGAACTGTACTTTATACCTTGCACACTATATAATTTTTCATTTTATGTTGAATTGGTTACAGGTTCATCAACAACTATCAACCTTAGAGGCTAAGGTTGAAGATCAATTTAGTGGAATGAAGTCTTTCATTGAAGAGTCATTCAAAAAGTGTATGTCTGAGATAAGAATTGAGCAAAATGTTGATCCAAAAAGTGATAATTCAGAATTACCGAAGGTATAATTTAAATATTATTTAGCCATTTTTACCATTTATTTACATTTTTCAAAAGATTTATGTTATTTTTGAAATTTTTTGTGTTGTTATACAAAAAATTAATTTCATTCATTAGTGTTTTTTATTTTTCATATTAGGATTGTAGTGATAAGAAGAGAATTTTTCGAAAGATGCTAGTGGGAATAGTGATATTCCGAATGATTTTCCAACATGCCCTACGATTTGATTTATTTTATTTTATTTTATCTTTTTTTTGGTCTTTTTACTTTTCTTAAGTTTGTTATTTATTTTGAAATTATATGGGGGATGATTTTTCTTTTGATAAAATATTGATTAAATTTATGATGTATTTTTTTCAGAACTAATATGTGTTGTGCTTTTAGTTTAGACAATATTTTTGGTGTGTAATATGTTGATAGTTTACTTTGTCAAACTGTTGATCTAAATTTTGTGCTTAATGATGTGGTACTCTATAAATGTAACTGTTGCATCATTTCATGTCTATAAAGTGTTATGTAATTTTTTCCTGTGTGTTCTTTTTTATTTTGATCACTTTAGGTGGTTCCTTGATTGGTGGCTTGTGTTGGTAAATCTGTTATTTTGATTTGTGCATTAATTAGTGACACATTAGTTAAAACCCATTTGTTTGTGTTAACCTGATATTTCAGTCTTCTGTTTTTTTATGCATTGGGTAATTTATTTGGTGTCATTTATTGATTTTTTATGATAGTAGTTTTTGTTGTAAATTGAAGTCAGCTAATATTTATTTTTTATACTTGGACCAAACCTCTAATTGTTGGTTGCTTAGTTGGATTTATATGTATTTTTATGCTAGTGTTTGGTTAATTTACTCTTAGTATGGTTTACTCTTGTTTTTGGTGTTTTAGTTTATTTTTTTTGGGTGTTTTGTTTGTTACAGTTTTTGACACAGATTTGTCCATGGCTGTATTTTTCATGTGTTTTTGTGTTGTTAAAATGTTTGACATATTTGGTCCACATAATTGATGACATAATTGGTAAAATCCTTTTAATAATTTTGGTGTAAAGTTGATGTGTCATCTAATATTATTTTTTTAGTTTGAGGACACTGTTAAAATTGTGACAAGCGAAGGACCACAGGAAGATGTACATAATCACATTGAACAAGGTGGTGTAAGTAGCAACCAACAGTGCGTCGATGATGCAGTATTATCAAATGTTGGTAAATTTTTCTATCTAACTGCTCTTTTTAATATTATATCTATTAGTGTTTATTTTTTTTAGGTATTTAATAATTGATTAGTTGAACTTATAGGGGAAGCGAGATGTCTTACTCATAAGATACCTACGCTTGATGACTTTGAATTATCGGATTTGAGTAAATCTCAGGTTGATGCATTAGAAAAAACGATCTCCTATGTAACACCAATGTAAGAAACAAGAGCTGAGGTACCTGGAAAGTATGCTCAATCTCCGTACACGGATCTTAGTGACATAGTCGGTTCTTCAGGTAAAGCCCCTGTCATATTTCGAAGGAAGCACCCGTTTGATGAATACAATAATTTTGATGTGAACAAGGATCTTATTAATTCATTTCAACTGTGAATCAAGAAAATGTTGTCGAAGAGACGTGACAAGTACGTATATTGTTATTTTATTTTATCTTATGCTTCTTTTTTACAACTCAGTTAACTATTTGATCCTTTTTCCTAGGAAACAAAGTGCATTAATTGTTATTTCCAATAAAATTAATCCCCTTTTGACTTTGGGGTTGATAGAGTAGGACTGATGGACTGATTTTACGACTTAGTCACAACTAGATGATCATGGGGAGACTCGGTAATATAAAAAGATACTATGTCCTTTCACATTTCTTTATTTTAATATTTCTAACTCATTTTTGAAACTGTCAATAATACTCAAATGTAGCACGTTGATGTTATAATGTACTACCTTCGAAAAAATGAAGTATGGACTTAGTAATGATACAAGAATTATATTATGGAATCTTTCATATGATGGGTCAAACAAATACATGATTCTTGGTTGAAGAGCATGAAAGATAACTGAGTAATTCCCTCCCCTCCCCCCATCATGAGATTGCTCAATACATTTGGGAATATAAGACACATGCGAATACCCCATGGGAGTTAGTTGACTATATTTGCATCCCTATCAATATACCTGAATTATGTCACTGGATGTTGGCTATGATATGCATAAAAAGCTTTTATATTCATGTGTTTGACTCTTTATTTTAAGTTGGATCCAAGTGTTGTGTTGCAATTAATCTTGTGTTGAAGAAACTTGCACAAATTATTCCCTTATTCTTCATTAGCACAGACTTTTATGGCAAATGAAATGACATTTATTGGAAGAACAAGATAGAATCTATGGATCATGCTCTTAGGGATCCTCTAGATTACTTCATCGGTGACAATATTTCTTAACAACGTGAAGATTCGAAATAACTTTTTTTATTTTTTTAAATAACTATCCCTGTAATAATCACAAGATCTTTTTTTTTTCAAGAACTGGAGCAATACTGTTTTATGTTGGTTGGTAGTATTGTTGGTTGGAGATGCTGCATAATTTTTTTCATTTTTCTGATTTTTTTCTGATATTGATAATATGGTTGACTGATTATTGGTGATAATGGTGATATTGGTGGTATTGTTGGCTAAATACCCACAATAAATATTTTTTTTACTTTTGTTAGTAGTTTTTTAATTTAAATATATTAAGTAGTTGTCTGCATTTGATAATATTGTTGGTTAACCCTTTTTTCTTTGAATTTCATGCTATCAAGTTTGTTCTGTAATAGGTGAATTAGTTGGTTAATTGTGCACTATTAACCAACAATGTTAAAAAGTTTGTATTTTTGTGATATTGTTGGGTAACCCTTGTCATGGTTTTGAGTGTCATTTTAATATTTAAAGTATTATTCGTGGTGTTAGAAATTATTTAAATGTTTGAAAATTAATTTTTACTTTTGTTTCTAGAATCATTTCTTTAATTAACACATGATCTCATTTTTTAAAAGAGTTTGAGCAATACTATTTTATTGGTTTTTTCCTGATTTATTCTATTTTTTTCGTGTAATCAGTCCCATTAGTACTCCATTTAATCATAATTTACCTTTTTATTTATTTTTCAATGATTGTGGCTTATACACTTGTGTTTGTGTCGAATACTATTAGCAAGGGCAGTTGGATATTTCTACTTGTTTTATAGACTCACATTTATTCCGTTTGAGGTATAGTACATTGCTTTGGGAATATAGTACACAAAAGATAAAGGATGAAGCAGTCAGTGAAAGTGAAGTTACTGGGAAGGTTGTTATTTGATTTGGAGCTCCAAAAATTGCAAGAGAATACATTCCAGTTAGTGACAATGTGGTTCGGTCAAAGTTGATACCCCAAAGGAAGAATTAGACATTTTGTTATCTTATTTTACTTTCAGACATTTCTGTAAATATTAATTCTATGATTTTTTTTTAAGACGATTTGAATTTTTTGGCATTTTGGATCTGTAGTTATTTATTGTTAAGACTTTTATATATTTAACTTATTGTTTTCTTTTTTTTCTATCAGCATCTTTGTTTTCTTTTTAGAACTTTGATTTAATTTCTGATGTAGTTTTGGTTATATTATTGAATTTTAAACTAAGACAATGATTTAGGTGAATTTTATTGTTTAAGTAGCTTGACAACTTGTACTCAAATAGACTTATTACCATATTTTCAACAAAAAAAATTAAATACAACTCTAAAAATGTGTTGTGTATATTTCACTAAAAAAATAACTTATTACAACAAATATCTTAACATAGTTTAAACTTAAAAAAAAAATAAACATAACTCACAAACTTAACAGTGCATTTTTTATGATAAAATCCCACCATTTACAATATGCACTCAAATAAACCTTTGGATTAAATTTGGATGTATTTTTTGCTATATTTTTTAATTAAAACTAAGACAATAGTTTAGATGAATTTTATTTTCAAAGGTCCTCGACAAATTGTAGAGTTTTATTGGTTTAATTTTCAGATCTTTGATTTAATTTTAGATGTATTTTTTCTTATATATTGAATTTTAAAGTAACACAATGGTTTAGGTAAATTTAATTTTCAAATGACCTTGACAAGTTGTACTCAAACGGACTTATTACCATAGTTTCAACCAAAATGAAATCAAATAAAACTCTATAATTTTGTTGTTCATATTTCAAATTAAAATAAACTGAACTAGAATTGTACAAACAAATCATCATTAAAACATCATGACATAGTTAACTAATCACATTGTTTACAATTTCTCTTAATCAACCTCTAATTGTCAAAATCAATATTATACCACTAACCAACACAAATCAAAATATCTTCAAGTAGAATGTCCACCAAAAAAACAAAGAAGTTATCATAGTAACAACTAAACAGAAATCATCTACCTGAACGGTCAACCCACCATCAACTGTGTAAAAAAACATTGCATACATCCCATGAATCGCGCCCATAAAACAACAAATCATCTACACCATTATACAATTTTGAACGAGAATTAATCCTTCAAGTTTTATCCTGAGAACGAGTGAAAGTCTTTTTGTTATAACCTATTGACCCACATTTACTGCATGTAATCTTAGTTCTTTTAAATTTTACTTTAGTAAAGCCCTTCTTCCTATCATAAATTGGTTGTCTCCTTGGTCATTCTTTATATTTGGTGGCAGCATAGTCTCACCCGACACATCATCTGGAATAACCCAAGTACTCTCGCAAGACAACAGATCAATTGATATTGCATATGTATCCTGAATTTTTTTTTTCTATAGTAAATTGAACAGTAGTCCTCAACATATTTATTTTTGTTTGTAATAGCCAGGATTGCATGCGCACAGGAGATTTCATCATGTTGAAATCTTCCGTAAGAACACATTCTTATGTTTAAACAAACAGTGAACCTCTTTGCACCATCCATAACAGTATGAAGATATTTTGTTGATGCTCTCACCTGTAAAAAAAAATCAAAATTGATTTATTAATTTATCCAAAAACATCAATAAGTCTATTATTTTTTTGAAAAAACAGAATCATACTGTCATTCGATGCGATAATCTCTCACTATCCACCAACATCAGATTGTATTTCTTTGTCAGAGTTGTTGTAGTTTCCCTTCCTTCTTGGTTGTATTTCTCATTCCATGTTTCAATCATTTTCTCATGTACTCCAACATAGGTACTACAGAGAGTCTACGATCAGGTAAAATTGTATTGTTGATTGATTTGACAATATTGCTTATTAGTGTTCATGTCCTCTTTACAGTCGAGTGTGTACGGGACCATTTCTCAAAATCAACCTCTATCAATTAGGCGTGACATTTTGTACTAATCTCCTTCAATAAACTCATTAGGTCCTCAAATTCCTCTACTATGTATGTCTTTGCCAAGCTAAAAAATAACTTTCTCACCTCCTCAATATTATTATGGATCCTTTTCAGCACGTTTGTCCACAAATGATATATGCAAGGGTAGTGTGAAAATTCCGGATAAATAAATGCAACGACATTCCAAATGTTTTTGTTTCTATCTATAATAAATCACATATCGTGCCCATCATCGAATGCCAATTTAAAATATTGAAAGAACCAATTTCATGATTTGTCAGTTTTTGAGTCCACCACACTATATGCTAGAGGCAATATATGACCTACAATTAAATCAAAAAATTTAATAAACATTACAACACATGAAACTGTAATCTTATTTATGAAATTTTCAAAACTCACCTCCGGGATCCAAAGTGCTAGCAATCAATATTGTACCTTCGAACGGCGACGTTATATGTATACCATTAACCATCACTATTGGTCGATAATATTTTCAGCGTCTAATACATGCATCCAGTGTAATGAATGCATATAAAAAATGTCCATCCTCTGTCTTTCTTAAATCCACTATAGTTCCTGGATATGTTTTTTTCCAATATATATAAATATATTAGTATTTTTCCATAAGACATAGTTGGGTCCCCTCGCAGTACACTAAATATGTTTTGCCTACCTCTCCAAGCTTGCATATAACTTAAAGTAGTTTCATGTTCCCTCTTCGGGTCCTGTCTGATTTTAGTTGGTGTGTAATTGATTTTGAGGATCATTGTATTTGTCTAACAATGTTGCACCAAGTACACCACTTTTACATTGACTTTTCGACATCAGCCTACCTTTCCCTGGGCACGTATATGTATCACAAAATTTATGAATTTTGAACGATCTAAAATTGCTCAAACATGAAGACTTGAACAACCACGTCCAATTATTTGTTGGACACTTCAAGTTGTAACTGCAAAAAGAACATGTTAGTAACAATATTTTTAAGATTTTTCACCAACTTTTATACCATAATCATCAAATTTAATATCAAAGTTCGAAGCTAGCCAAATCTAACTGTTGCACCATAATCATGTCAACCAACAAAATTACTAACTATATAGCTAACCCTCGATCAAACAATAACCAAACAGTCAATAATATAACCAAACTCACAACCAACTCTAAATTAAACTTCTAGACAAATCACACACTATTCAGTCACAAGGGACAACCTCATTTGATACTAACCAATACACAAGTCAAACTTATAATCAAAATTAAATCAAAGTACTTGTCACAGCAAAAAATAAAAAAAATAAAAAATATCAACCAGTGTCAAAGGTGTCAAGTTTTGAGTTAAACCAATACACACAAATAAAAAAATTATAGAGCATCAACAAACCTACTATGACAAATAAAACAGTTAGTAAAATCAAATCTAAAATTAACACAAAATACCTTGTATGACTTGACCTTATAACGGTGAATTCGAATCCCCGCAACAATGCATATCGTCTTATCACCTCTACAAGAATGATCTTGCTTTTGTAGATTTGCTTCACTACAACATCATCATTTTGAGTGTTGTTTATAGTTTCTACATCTTCATTCTCATCATTCATCATTGTTTCAATCCCAAGTAAGCACATTATATTTTTAATTGTATATAATTGTGTCGAAGCTTGCACAGCCCCTTCGTACAAAATTATTTTCATACATCTATCGGCACACGTTATACACAACGGATACTTGGAGAAGAAGTTTGTGTTGCATTTTTTTTGGGTCCAAATACACCTACATGCCCATATTGTTATGGATACACATCGGTGAGGATTCATTGTTAACCTTATGTTGTAGCACCATTTCAGTAGTGGTTGTTTTCATACCTATTTTCAAAGCAATAGTATCAACCAATCCTTCAAATCTACTTGTTGTATCAAATATAACCTCTTCAATTTTATAATGCACATACCGACTTGTGTCTGTAGGTAGGTACATATAAAAACAAAAATTCATATCTATTAAAACAAAGACAAAAAAAATGTACCAACCAAATGATAACAAAATTAAAAAACACAACCCAAACAAGTGACATGTCGATATACCAACACAAATCATAGTCAATTCAAGAATCAAGCAACACCAAACATAACACTATTGTTAAAAATATTTTGGTATCATTTTTAAGTGTTAAATTATTCAATCATACATTTTCTACTTCTCATGTACTTAGCTTAACTCTTTCTCAAACTTTTGCTTCCTACATTGATATGATCCATACTTTCATTAGTATTTTCAAAGAATGAGTAATAAAAAAAATAAAAATTATGCATCATATACCATTTTCCAACCAAATATTTTACGATCATTCCCAGGGAATCATTTACTATAAAAATGATGCACACATGCAACACATGCTGAATCAAAGTTTATACTAACTCAAGAATAAATAAAAGTTTTTTAAGAAGAAAAATAAACTTATTGCATCCCATTTATCATGATGATGAATCAAAACTGAGACACAATCCATAATCAAATTCAATCAAACCCAAGCTCAACAAAGAGAGTATTGTGTTTTATACTTTTTTTTTGCTAGTATATATTGTGTATGAATTTGGTTGTTACACTTAATAGAAACATTTCAAAGAAGATTTCAATGTATTTCTACAATGGTGTCAAACATTAAATGAAATAGAAACAAAAAAGAGGTGTAATATAATTTTCTTTGGGTTTGTACCCGGAGGTTTTTATAGGACATTGGTTATTACACTTGGTAGAAAAATAGAATATTTCCATGTATTTCCATAATGATTACAAGCATTAAATGAAGAGAGGCAAAAAAAAAATAGATGCAATTTAATTGCATTTGGCTATGCAATCGCCGGTTGCTCATGTAGATGCAATTTTTTTGGTTCTTCCATTAAATGTCACACATTTTCTTTCTCTTTCTTTTTTTAATTATTTTTAATTTTCTGCATATATGTACACTTTTGTTAAAAACAATATTGACATTTGGTGGTAAATAAATTTTGGTAACACATTCATGTAATATAACCTCATAAAATGTATAAGGATGTTTTTTCCCTTATCACATACTCCTTTGAATTAATGTTATGTAGGTGGCACTAAGCACTTTTCAAATTTCTCTGTTCACAAGTTATTTGTACTTTTTGACGCTCTCCAAAAATAACTAGTAAAATGAGAAAATGGATAAAAACATCCTTATACCATTTAATACCCTAAATTACAATGATATATCAGCTTTCTTAAATTACACCTAAATGTTAACACTTTGTTTACAAAACAATGCAAATCTTATAACTCATTAAAAAACAGAAAAATATTGATTTTATATGGTTGGAATATATTCTCTCCTAATTTATTGCTAATGAAACTCTTTACACGGAGCACAAAACAAAGAAAAAGAAAAAGTTGGTTTAATGAGATTTGTAAAAAAAAAATCTCACTCGTTAATTAACTACTAATCTCTCTCCTTAATTAAATCTTGTCATTTATTAACGTATTAATTAATATTGTCATTTAATTGATACGCATTGTGCAGACTTCAATCTTTTCATTTAATTAATATTTTTATTTAATCTTGCCATTTAATTTTTTTCCTGTTTCCTTTTTGCTAGAAATCTTCTGGAAATCTTCTTCTTAATTAAATGGTGGAATAATTGATCTTAAGGTTGACATTTTTTTTGTTGTTTTTGTAATCATATAAAATTTATTAAAATATAAATTTTATATAATGATTCAAATTATATTAAATTCTAAATATATTAGTCAAAAAGAAATATATTGTGGATTAAATAATTAAGTCCAATAAAATATAAATTTAATTAAAAGCCCAAATTCATTTATTTGGGCTACAAAAGATGACCCACTTT
>JBCEWC010016113.1:0-13317 GCA_038996855.1 Solanum aculeatissimum | reverse complement strand
CATATGCATTGCATGCCCGCATACTTAGTGCTTAATTGTGCTAACCCATATTTCTTTCTACATGTTCTAACCATGTAAGGGACGAGGGTGATACCTATATTCTTCCGGACGACGCTTGATATCTTGTTGACGAAGTTTCTAATGGTGAGCCCTCTTGTTCAAGGGAAATAGCCACCATCTATCTACCTATTTATTTTCATGTATTCACTTTCTATTATCTTGAGGGTGAGCCTCAAGCTTGCCGAGGCCCCGCTCATCTATGTAGAGGCATTGTTGGACAAAACTATACTCTTGTACGTTTGACTTGTTCGTTGGATATTTGGCTATGTAATATGAATGTTATTTCACTTGATTTATGATCATGTCCCCATGTTATGATAATGAATTGAATGTTGAGTATGATGAATGACTATGTGCTATGTGCAAGCATACTTATCCCCTTCCCATATTGTCCCCATAGCTTGAGTCCCAAGTCCCCAAATCCCTAGAACTCACGTGCTATATGTTTAGCTTCCGTGTTTGTGACCGATGATGTGTGTGATGATGCTATGATGGATTGATCGAGGGTCTTCGGGTCCTCTTTCGCCATGTCACATCTAGGCCCCCTATTCGGGTCGTGACAGTTGGTCAGCCACATGCCCTTAATTCTAATGAATCAAACCAAGCAAATCCTAAGAGAGGACTCCTCTCTTTATAATAAACTAGGAAAGAAGTAAAAAAGGGAGACTCTCCTCTCACAATTAAAAAGAAATAACTCCTAGGTCTAATCCTATACACTATCATGTTGACAGTTTACTGGATCAGTTCAGCATCAGGAGATCTCCTAGAGGGTGTTGTGTTTCTAATTCTTCAAGGAGGTTTCTTCATTCTCTTCATTTATCTTATCCTGAATTTGATAACTTGCATTTTGTCCAACTTCAGGTATGCCTTGCTTTCTTTTGGTAGCTGGTTGGCATCATGGAACACTTGGGAGTCGCTGATGTCTTGATTGTATTTGGCTAGAGAGTTCGCCACTTGGTTGGCTTCTCTCATAATGTGATGGCGTCTTAAATCCTGAATTTGGCCCTTATAATATTGGATCATGTTAAGCTCCTTCTATATCCTCCAGGGAGGGTTAGCAGTATGGTTGATCGAGGAACTGAGCATTTCAACATCTACCTCTAGCTGCACTTTGTTATAACCCATTTGAACACACCATCTTAGTCCAATAGTTGCTGCCTGGCTCTCTGCTTGCTTGTTAGTTCCCTACCCCAAGTCATAGGCAAAGGAAATAATAAGGTTCCCAACTCTATCCCTCACAATTCCCCCTGCCCCTATTTTCCCTGGATTACCTAGAGCACTGATATCAGTATTCAGCTTGACCCATTGATCAAGTGGCTTAGTCCACTGGACTGGAGTGATTCTAACATCTTGGTAGCATTTTTCTACCAGAGTAGTAAGATCTTTCCATCCATAAGGACAATCTATGTAAGGGAAGGTTGTCCTCATAAGTATTGACATGTACCTGGCCACCATATACTTATCTTTAGCTGTGTTAGGAACTATGCCATCATATTTAGCAGAGCATCTACTCTTCTAAAGGTTCCAACATATGAAGATTGGGGCTTCTTGTAGAATTAATCTATGAGCCTACTTAGTGTGCTTGGTTTCCCACCACTTCCTTATATATTTTCTTAGAGAGCTCCCATCAGTGTTGATGCTCAGGAAACCAGCAAAATATCTCCAAACTTTCCTGGCAAAGGAGCCATTACGGAGAATGTGATCAATTGTATCCCATCAAGGCTTAGAGCAACAGTAGCATTGGTTGGGGTCATATCCAAAACTTATCAACTTTTCATTGGTAGGTATTTTACCTCGCATATCCCTCCATAGCAAAAATGAGCACTTGAAGGGGATTGTCTTATGCCAAGTTAGCTTGTTTATGCTATTATGGTCCCTTTTTTCCCTTATCAAGTTCCAAGCTGAGGATGTTGAAAAGTCTCCATTAGTGTTGAGATTCCAAATAGGTTTATCAAGTATACCATTGAGAATCTGGATTGGGGTATTAAGGATGGTACCAATGTGTTGGTGAGGGGTAGTGTCCATAATTTTCTCCTAGTCTCAATGCCCATTCTGAATAAAGTCAAACACTTTGGTGTTGTTAAATCTGCAGCTAATTTCACTGAATTGGGCCAGAGGACCTATTCCCAGCCAATCATTCCACCAAAAATAGTAGTTCCCTGGGTAGAATTTCTATTGAATATGAGGTTTAATAAGGTGTTTGTTATACATCATGTGCTTCCAGATCAGGGAATCCTTTTTGTCCCCTTTTTTTGTCAAAGGGTTGGCTCTTTGGCAATATTTGGCTCTCAAGAAATCAGACCAAAGGGAGGTGTTGTTTCTGAAGTTCCACCAATGTTTAACCTGAAAGGCTTTACAGACATCAGACATGTTTCTAGATCCCCTTGAAGCCAGTTTCCATCCTCATCCTAGATGCTATGAATAAGCAGCCTCCTCCTTCTTCCCCTGACCAAGGCATGAAAGTACCTGGTGTTTGCATCGCCATCCTTGAACCAGTTTAACTGAGTTTTCTGTCTTAGGATAGACTCCTCCAGCTTAAGATATCTGATTTATTCAGCATTAATCTCATGGAGATAGCTCCTTTTATCCTCAGTTTTATGGTTGATTAATTCCACTTCTGCTTCTCTGATCTTTTCATCATATTCCTTAAACCTAGAATGGATGTCCCCAAACTAGTTCTTAGACCAATTACTTAAAGTGGTAGCAAGCCTTTTTAGTTTATGATGAAAGATCCACATAGGACTGCCTATGACCTCTTTGTCCCAGCACTCCCTAACTGTATACATAAAAGAGTCTTGGTCTGTCCAGCAGTTAAGCAATCTAAAGTATTTGATAGGATTAGTAGATTTGTTGTGCATCTCCATGAGGAGAGGACAATGGTCAGATCCCACAGAGGGGAGATAAGTAAAGCTAGTATGAGGAATGCTTTTAAGCCACTTGTCATTGGCCATTCCCCTTTCCAGCCTCTTCCAGATTGTGGATCCAACACCCCTCTTATTAGACCATATGTAACTTTGTCCTGAGAAACCCAAATCCTGTAAACCACAATCTTCAATAATTCCTATGAATTCAAAACTCTTCTTGATATTGTAGGGGATACCCCCACTCTTCTTCTCAGGATTAGTGATTACATTAAAATCACCTATGATGCACCAGGGAATGTTGTTATTTCATTTAGCCAAATGAAGCATTCTGTCCCAGAGTGGTCTCCTAAGCTGGTCTCTACACTTGGCATACACAAAAGTAATTATATACTTAGTAGTCATGTGAAGATGTTGAATTGCACAAGTCACCTGCTGTTCATCAGATTCTAAAATTTCACACTTGATATCCTCATTCCAAAAAACCCATATTTTTCCATTTGGGTTACTCACTGCATTATCCATAGTCAATTGCAATTTGAACTTATCCAGTTTAGACATGTTGGAGAAAGGTTCCAGAATGGTGATCACTGAAAGGTTGTGAATATTCTTGAGAGCTTTGAGTCTTTACACTACTCCCTTGGTGTTAATACCCCTAGCATTCCAAGTGATTGTATTAATCATTGCGATGATCTAGCGGAGAACAATCTTGTGTTGGGTCTACCACCAGTGGCAGACTGTATAACTTTGTTATTTTTCTTGTTGGTTCTTTTCTGAAACAAGTTTCTTGGAGATAACCCTTGTTGGTCTGTAACTTTTTGAATCTCAGCATTCACCTCCTTGTCTTTAGAAGGACTGAAGGCTTGTAATAAATGCTCACATGCTTCCTCCTCCTCATCATCATTTATAGGAAGATTATCCCTGTCAAATTCCTCCTCAGAGTGTACCACTTGGTATTCATCCACTTCCTCACTGGGAAGTGCAGGGTCTGAATTTAGAGTGCATTCCTTAGTATTCACTCCTGGAGAGTATCTAGGGGGGGTGTGAGGCCCCTTTAGCTTGGGAATCTTGGATAGATAAGAATACTTGTTTTCCACCCTCCTTAGAATTTTTCCAACTTCCTGAATCCTGGCTCTCTTCACTAATTCCTTCTGCTCTAGTTTCTTTTTCAAGACTAGGAGTACCTTCTGTATAGTTTTGTTGTTTTTCTATTCTCTTCTTTATGGAATCCCTTCTTTTTTTGTTTAACTTGTTTCTTTTGGATCTATTCCCTGTGGAGCTGGTACTTTCCATTGATCCCAGATCTTTAGCCATGGCACCCATATTGGACCTCTGTATAAGACTCAGGTTATCTTGAATAGTAGTCATAGGGGTAGCAGAAGCTCTACATTCATGTCTAGGATCAGTGAAAACCTCATGTAGAATATGAGTCAGATTCTCCCCTCAGGTTCCCCTTCCTGCAGATTAGTAGGGTAATCCTTCACTCCACCCTCACCTCCTTCAAATTCTCCAATGGGGGACAGGGGAGGGGAATACACATCATTCAAATTTTCAGCAATATATAGGGGAATGAGAGGATGATCTAGAGGAGTTATCACATCCTTCTCATGGGAAGATAAGTCAATACCTTGTCTCTTTTTGTTAAGTAGTAGTTTCCCTTCTTGCTCTTGGTTCTGTTGATTGTTCATGTCTCCTTCTTGAATGGGATTTTCATTGGTCCCTTTCCTCCCTTTTGCATTATGCTGCTCTTTATTCCCTTTTGCATTATTACTGGTTATTGCTTCCTTGCTTCCTTACTTCCTTTCTCTTATGCATGTTGGTTAGTGGGCTGATCTTGACATTCAAGATCAACATAAAGATGAGACAATTCAATATTTAGATTCTCACCCAAGTAGGAACACTAGGTGTCTCTTCCTCAGGTTTGAAGGTAGGGGTCCAGGTTTGAATCCTCATAAGCTGGCCTTCTATGTGCATTTTTTTCATGGTCCAGAGAGTAACATAGTTTGTCTCATTATCCAGGTCTATATACACATGTCTAACATTGAAGTGAGCAATTTTGACACCTCCTATAAGTTAAGTCTGTAGAATAAAGTTCTTCCTAATCAACTCCACCTTTTGCATGGTATTACTGAACTTCCCAATCAAAGTATATTTAAAGTCTCGAACTAATTTCTGCATGTAATCTTCCTTATTATAGATAACAGCTGTAGACCTTGATTGGAAGTATACTTAGGTTGTTCAATTTCAATATGACTCTCATGTTTAGCCATATTAAGTCTCAGCTTAGTAGCAAAGGTTTGGATCACAGTGTAGGGGGCAGGCTCGGGTGTCTGCCCTTTCTTATTATCCACTTGGATGACTGTATTTATTGGTTGGGAAGCCTGTATCTAGGTTTGATTGGTGTTACTCATGCCTTGTGTGGTCCTTTGCACGTTGTGGGTAACTCTGTCAAAGTTATTAGACATTTTGGGAAATTGGTTATGGTCCTTTATGCCATTTTTCATTCCTCTATCCTGTTGTTGTTGTGATTCCTCTCCCTTTCCTATGGTATTATTTTGATCCTCATTGCCTCCATTCCTCAAGGCTTGGGTCCCTTTCCTAGAGCTATCCTATTTGCTACCCCTCGATTCTGGTAGAGGACATTGTTCTATACTGTTCATAGTCAGGTTAAGCTTTTGAATAGAGTTAGGGAGCAAACCTTGGTCTTCTGTTGATGATGGTTGTTGGTTCACTTTCTCCTTTATGCTTCCCGACCTGGATTCTTTGCTAAGAGTCGAGCCTTGTTTATCCTTCAGCCCTTGCAGCGTCACCTGTTCTTGCTATTTAGACATCCTTTCCGTCTGCTCTTCCCGGGAGGTGGAAATTGTGTTGTGAGTTTCTTCCATTGCTACAGTCCCTGCGCTTGGTTTCTCCTTTGGTTGATCTCCAACTATCCTTATAGTTGCTATCTTCGCCTCTATACTGGTATTAATCTACTCACTTACCTGGTTAACTGGAGGATTCTCATCTATCTTACCTAATTTGTCCACACCATTTGTTCCAGTGACCACCACACTCGAACCGTGGATGTTTGAATTAGGTGCATTTCCTATCTGATCATTCTTCTGATTATTCAGTTCCATAAGCGTATGATCTTGTTGGCTTAAATCCGGTGGTCGTTTGTCATCTACCGACACCTCACGCACCATCAATGGGGCTCTGTTACTGTTAGATTGTTGTTACCGTTAGAGAGAGTAGAGAGAAATTAATTTTAGAGAGAGAAATGGTGTATGAATCGAGGAGTGTTAGGATTGAAGAGTGTTAGAATGGATATGAATTGAAGAGTGTTAGAATGGTTAAATGATAATTAGGGTTTGAATTAGGGGGTTTAGGAGACCTTAGAAAGCCTAAAAGGGGCATAGGATCTAATTAAATTATTAATTAACCATTAATGAAATGGACTAATTCACTGAAACAGTGCCACACGGAAGGCTACAGTGGTCTTATACCTGCTCACGGGCCGTGTACCTACCCATAAGACTTCACTTGATCTCGTCTTTGGCTTGAACTCTCGGGGGACTTTCTGAATCACTTCACGGGGGGTCTCATGGACCGTGTAGATGCACACGGACAGTGTACTAGTCTATAGAGCATCACTTGGTTTGGAGTCCAGCGCCAAACCTTGGCCAACTTTCTGCCCCACTTCACGGGACCCCTCACGGACCGTGGGGTGGTCCGTAGGACCCTACATGGTCCATGGCTTGGACCCCAACCCCTAGGGACTCACTGGATAAACCAACGGGCACCCACACGAACCATGGACCACCAAATGGTCCGTGGTCCGGTCCTTAGCCCAATTCCAGAACCTTGTTTCCAGCTTCCTTCCAATTACGGACAGTCTCACTGTTTTTGCCATAACTTTCACATACAAACTCCAAATTGAGTGAGATCGGTTGTGTTGTGAAGATAATCAAAGAGCTTCAATGTGATATATAGCAGCCTACACAATTCAACCCTTACCAAAAGTTATGATTTTTCAAAGTACACTGCCCAACCGGCCTCACAACCTCACCAAAAGATCCGTTTTGAATCCGGCCACCTAAATACAACCCATGGCTACCAAAATTCAACCACGACTAGTTTAACACTAACATTGACCAACCATTAAGAAGTTCAAATTTTTTTGGATCGTTACATCATCTCCTTCTTGGGAATATTCGTCCTCGAATGAGCAAAAGCTACGGCTTGAGGACAACAATTAAACAAGAGACATTTTCATCAAACATATAACGAATCATGCATCATTTCAAAAGTATTTCAAAACTCATGTCAAATCATCATTTAAATCATTTTCATGCTCATGTATGCATGCGATGTCATGAAACTCAAGAATTTAAAGAATTAGGACCATATAAGGGTAGAACCTAGTACCTTAGTCTTGAGTAGATTGGAAGAGACAGGGATATCACTCCATCATGTCCAACTCCGCTTCCCATGTCGTACTCTCCATGTCAGGGTTCCTCCAAAGCACCTTAACCGAAGCTACCTCCTTGTTGCAAAGCCTCTTCACTTGCCGATCCAAATTTTCAACCGACACCTCTTCATAGGTCAAATTCTCCTCAACCGTCACACCCTCCAAAGGTGTAATGGACTTAGGATCGCCAACCAACTTCCTCAACATAGACACATGGAATACCAGATGAATGGAGCTCATGTCCCAAGGCAAGTCCAACCTATAAGCCACATTGTCGACCCGTTCCACAATCCTATAAGGTTCGACGTACCAAGGTCTCAACTTGACCTTTTTGCCAAAATGTGTGATGCCTTTCATGGGGGACACCTTCACATACACCCAATCACCAACATGAAATCAAGATCTCTCTTCCTAACATCCGAATAAGACTTTTGGCGACTTTGAGCCATTTTCAACCTTTCCCTAATTAACTTCACCTTTTCAATGGCCTCAACAACCAAGTCCGGGCCTAACAAGGCCACCTCACTTATTTCAAACCAACCAACCAGAGACCTACATCTTCTCCCATACAAAGCTTCAAATGGAGCCATACCAATGCTAGCATGAAAGCTATTGTTGTAAGTAAATTCAATGAGAGGTAGATGATCGTCCCAACTTCCCTTAAACTCCAACACACAAGCCCTTAACATATCTTCCAAGGTTTGAATTGTTCTTTTGGATTGCCCATTAGTTTGAGGATGAAATGCGGTGCTCAACTTGACCTTAGTACCATGTCCCTTTTGAAAAAACTTCCAAAAATGAGAAGTAAATTGAGTGCCACAATCCGATATGATAGACCTTGGCACACCATGCAACTTTACCAACTCTCAAATATACACCCTTGCATACTCCTCGACACTATAGGTAGTCGTAACCGATAAGAAGTGAGCTGACTTAGTCATTCTTTCAACCACCACCCATATGGAATCAAATTGTATCCGAGTATGGGGCGACCCAATCACAAAGTCTATGTTCACATCTTCCCACTTCCAAGTAGGAATTTCAATGTCTTGGTTCAAACCACCAGGCCTTTGATGTTCCACTTTTACTTGTTGGCAATTAGGACATTCCAACACGAACTTGGCTATGTCCTTCTTCATACTATGCCACCAATACAACTCTCTCAAATCTCGGTGCATCTTGGTAGATCCCGGATGAATATAATATTAAGAATTATGAGCCTCTTTCATGATGTCTCCTTTAAGCCATCAACATCCGGAACACACAAACAATCTTGCTACCGTAGCACACCATCTCCCCCTTGGGAGAAAACCTCAATCTTTCCATCAGCAACTAACTTCTTCAACTCAACAAAGGAAGGATCTAAGTCTTGTTTCTTCTTAACATCAACCACTAGGGAAGACTCGGACCCACCTTGAACAATAATTCCACCATTATTGGATTTGGCTAACCTTACACCTAACCTAGCCAAACAGTGCACATCTTTCACTATCTTCTTCTTCCCTTCCTCCACAGGAGTCACACTTCCCATAGAAAACCTACTAAGTGCATCCACCACAATGTTAGATTTGTCGGGGTGATAAAGGACAATCATATCATAGTCTTTGAAAGTTCCAACCACCTCTTTTTCGTCAAATTAAGGTCTCTTTGGATGAACACATATTGCAAGCTCTTGGGATCGGTGAAGACATCCACATGAACCCCATACAAATAATGTCACAAAATTTTGAAAGCAAATACTACCGCCGCCAACTCAAGATCATGGGTTGGATAATTTTGTTCATGTACCTTTAATTGTTGGGATGCATAAGCTATCACCTTACCATGTTGCATAAGCACACAACCCAAACTAATACACGACGCATCATAATATACCACAAACCCATCTAACCTATTAGGCAAAGTAAAAATCGGAGCCGATATAAGTCGATCCTTCAAAGTTTGGAAACTTTTCTCACATTCAATTGACCACACAAATTTAGCCTTCTTTTGAATCAACTTGGTCAACGGAGATGCTATAGAGGAAAATCCTTCAATAAACCTTCTATAATAACCGGCTAAACCAAGAAAATTCTGAATACCCGAAGGAGTCAACGGTCTAGGCCAATTCTTCACCGCTTCGGTTTTCTTAGGATCAACCTTAATGCCATAACCAGATACCACATGACCAAGGAAAGTAACTTCTCCCAACAAAAATTCACACTTGCTAAATTTGGCATACAATTGCTTCTCTGTCAAAGTTTGAAGAGCCAATCTCAAATGATCCATATGTTCTTGATCACTACGGGAGTAAATCAAGATGTCATCAATGAATACCACCACAAAATTATCAAGGAATGACTTGAACACCCAATTCATAAGATCCATAAACACCGCCAAAGCATTAGTCAACCCAAACGACATCAAAAAAAATTCAAAATGACCATAACTGGTCCGAAAGGCCATCTTGGGAATGTCACACTCCCTCACCTTCAATTCGTGATAACTCAAATGAAGGTCTATTTTAGAGAAGTTAGTAGCTCCTTGAAGTTGGTCAAACAAATCATCAATCCTATGCAACGGGTACCTATTCTTGATGGTCAGCTTGTTCAATTATCGATAATCAATACACATTTGGAGCGACCTATCCTTCTTTCTCACAAACAACACGGGAGCACCCCAAGCTGAAATACTCGGCCTAATATAACCCTTTTCTGGCAAATCTTTCAATTGATCCTTCAACTCCTTTAATTCAGTCGGGGCCATACGATAAGGAGGGATATAGATAGGTTGAGTGTCCGTAAGGAGATCTATGCCAAAATTTATTTCTCTATCGGGAGAGATACTAGGCAAGTCCTCAAAAAACTCATTAACCACCTGAACCGATTCAAGCTTAGGTAACACACCCTCCATATCTCTAACCTGCACAATATGATAAATATACCCCTTACAAATCATCTTCTGAGCTTTGAGGTATGAACTAAACTGACCCTTAACCACGGAATCACTACCCTTCCATTCCAACACCGGTTCATTAGGAACTTGAGATTTAACTTACCTAGTCCTACAATCAACTGAGGCATACGATGCATGAAACCAATTCATCCCAAGAATAACATCAAAATCATACATCTCAACTTCTACAAGGTCACCAGGGAACACTTTATGCAACACAGAGACAGGACAACCCCGATACATTTTCCGGGCAACAATAGACTCACCCACGGGAGTATACACCGTGTAAGGTTCCCTTAGAGTTTAAGGACACAAACCAAACTTAACAGCCAATAGAGAAGTCACAAAAGATAAATTTGCACCCGGATCAAGTAAAGTATAAGCATCAAAATCAAAAACTTTTAACATACCAGTTATGACGTACGGAGCTTCCTCCACCTTTTGTCGGGCATGAGGAGCATAGAACCATTATTCCTAGGAGCACTACCAAACAGAGCTTTCGGCAGCCCTTGACCACCGGGAGCCACTTAATCCTTCTTGACACCCCTTAGACAATCAAAAACCTTGTGGTCCAAACCATCACATCCATAGCAAGCACCCGAAGCCATTCTACAATCACCCGTATGATGTTTTCCACATTGACCACAAAGAGGAATTCGGGGACCACCCCCAACTTGTTCCTTTGGAGGAGATATTCTCGGATTATCAACCTTCATATTATTCCCTTGGTCTTGATGGAATTGGCCAAAACCACCATCAGCACTCTTAGAGTTGGAGAACATACCATCAAATTAGGCGCTCTTAGCTTTACTAACCCTTCTCTCCTTA
Organism: Solanum aculeatissimum; assembly: GCA_038996855.1. NCBI lineage: Eukaryota > Viridiplantae > Streptophyta > Magnoliopsida > Solanales > Solanaceae > Solanum > Solanum aculeatissimum. The sequence goes on along the minus strand of JBCEWC010016113.1, from coordinate 2,181 downwards.
AGATTTTCACCTTTTATTTTCTCAGCATAAGTCATGAGCCTAGAGATGTCCATGTCAAGGATGAGCATAGAGATTCAACACTCTTTCACCACCAAGTCTGAAACACCCGAAATAAACTTGTGCATTCTTGCACTGGGATCGGATACAAGCATTGGAGCATACTTGGAGAGCTTAGTAAATTTGAGAGCATAGTCCCTCACGGTCATACCACCTTTCTGAAGATTGATGAATTTGGTCATTTTGGCTTCCCTATGTTCAAGAGGAAAGAAACGATCAAGGAACGCCATTTTGAACTCTTCCTATCCGACTTTGACATCCGCAACCCGTTCAACCAACCATTGGCCATATCACACTTGGGCCACATCTTTCAATTGATAAGCGGCAAACTCAACTTTCTCTTACGAGCTCACTCCCATGATAGTCAAAACCTTAGTGAGTTTATCAATGAACGCTTGAGCATCTGCCTCCACCTTTGAACCAAAGAACTTCGGAGGGTTCATCCGGGTGAAATCCCTCACCCTAGAAGTCGTAGTACCAACATTCACAGGTTTGATTGGTCGGGCTTGGTTGGCCACAACTTGGGCTAACATAGATACCATATTCCTAAACTCAGCATGAGATACCTGTTCCTCTACCAGTGCCTGAGGGACGTGTTCCTCAAACTCGGGAGCTTGACGAGGGAAGAGATCTCTTCTGGGAGGCATGTTCTGAAAGAGCGATAATAACCAAGAGTTTAGGAAATCTCATAATTAGTATAAGGCACGACACAAGAGACTATGAAGTGACTAGTTCCTAAAACGTCATCATAGCCTCTCACTCATAGGTATGGCGCGCATCACACCCATGAACGAGACTCTAAGTGACACGGCATGTTGGACTCCAAGGATTATTACAAACCTACAACTTTGATACTATCTTTGTCATGACCCAAAAGTGGGGCCTAGATGTGACATGTCGAAGGAGAACCCGAAGGATCTCGATCAAGCCATCATAGCATCATCACACACATCATAAGTTTTAAAGCGCGGAAACATAAACACGTAACACATAATTCTAGGGGAAATGGGGCTTTGAACTCAAGCTATGGGGATGTTGTTGGGAATGGAATGAGCATGAATCACATAGCACATAACAAGTATTTCTAAGGGGCGGGTAAGTAGGACTCAAGCTATGGGGTCATACCGGGTTAGGGGACGTTCCACATAAGCACATTCCCAACATTCACAATCCCATAAGCATAATCGTAAGCATAATCGAAACATCATTTCCATACCATAATCCCAATAGTCATAACAACCCAAAATAAGCATAATACAACGTGCAAGAGTATACTGTGTCCAACATTGCCTCTACATAGAAAGAGCAGGGCATCGACATAGTTTTGGGCTCACCCTCAATACATGAAATAAGAAAGTAAATAATACGAGAGAGAGGAAAGTAGATATTTCCCTTGGACAAAGGGCTCACCATAAGAAAATATCTTCAAGAAAATCACTCATCGTGTAATGGTAGATAGAGGTCGTTGCCGGTACCTACATGGTTAGAACATATAGACAAGAGTATGGGTTATCACAAAAAAAACACTAAATATGTAGGCATGCTAATGCATATACACATGAACCTATAATAACCTACATAGCAAGGGCACATATATAGAAATGAATATAAGAAAGAACAATATATCAATATACCATGATGATCATGATGCATGAAATGCCATAATGCTTAGTATAGAGGAGATGGAACCTTAACCAACATCCAAATTCATGTGAGCTATAACATGAACTTCCCCAATGAGGCCTCCCATTGGATCAAAGAAGATTACTTGGAAAAGTTAATCTACACCACACCTTATGGTTCTCCCATTTCGGTGTGATGGCCACCATCCTTACGGGCCTCCCATTTCAGAAGGATTTACATAGAATAACATATCATATCAAAGCACACCTTATGGGCCTCCCATTTTTGTAGCAACCTACATTGGCACATAGTTTCGGGAAAGGAGTAGGACCCTTGCGGATAGCCCACTTACTACTCCAATCCTTCTCGATACTAAATAATCATCCCACAAAAATATGTATACATATACATGCTTTTAAAATGAGAACTTGACACTTGAACATCAAATCATGCATGCTTGGGCTTAAAGGCCAAAATCACTTTCATTACTCTTATGCATAC
>JBCEWC010016112.1:0-13317 GCA_038996855.1 Solanum aculeatissimum | reverse complement strand
AGGATTTCAAAACAACACGTTAAGCCCCATAGCGAAGACTTGATAATATCACATAGTATTTTAATTTATGAAATATTTTATAACTATTGCTCTAGAGGTAAGACTTGTTAGTCCTAACAAGAAGTTAAGCCCGACAGGCAGGACTTAACATTGCTACATTATGAGAAGCAAAATTTAATTTGATTATTTAATAGAATGATTTTTTTTAAAAAAAAAATAGAAATAGACGAAAAGAAAAAAAAAGAGAAGAGAAAAAAAATAATAAATAAAAAAAAAGAGAAAAAAATACAAGTTAAAAATAAAAAAAACTGATAAATTAAAAAATAATTTTAAAAAAAGAAAGAGAAAAAAATTACAAGATAAAAAAAGGAAAAAAAAAAGAAAAGTAAAAAAATAATTAAAAAATAAAGCAAAAGAAAAAATAGAAGTTAAAAAAAAAACAAAGAAACAAAGGATTGAGAAAAATAATAAATAAAAGAAAAATAAAGAAAGAAAAAAAATAGGAAAATTAAGAGTCAATTGAGCATAAAGAGTTTTTAAAAAAATATTTAAGGTATAGAGGGACAAAAATGTCTTTGACTCAACTTAAAGTGAAAAAAAGACATTTTTGTAAGACTTTCCATATGGAGGACAAAAAATCAAGACCAGTACATTCAGTGGGCATTCTGTATAATTTTCTCAAAAGATAGTCATTCGCTTTATAAGTATGTATAGTCCGTGTATATTTTATGTATAGTCAAACTATATTCAGTTTTAAGTGTACTATAATATTGATTTCGGATATAGCTCAAGTATAAGTAACCCGACCCACTCTGCCAGCAAAGGACAAATCTTTTTCATTGTCTTCACCTCTTTTCTCTTGATAGCTAAATTTTCCAACTCCCGCTAGCACAACATATTGATAGCCATGCATATAGAGCACGGTGAAAAGTTGCTTGGACGACAGACTTCTGTAGATTTCTTACAGAGTTTTAGTTATGTACATTGTTATAACCATACCAGAAGATATCTACAAGAAAACCTCAATGAAAAGTGAAATTTATGATCTTATAAAGTGACCTAATAATATAAAACTTCTTTACACATTACTAAAACCCTTTCCTATAACAAATTACACAAACATTTGAAAAGTTATTATACGTTTGTTACCAAATTCTAAGCATAATTCTGTTTCTATCTCTGGATAAATCCATTTCCTTCCATCTTTAAAGTGGCTAACAAAAGCTCATTCCAAGTATCAACAGGGCCTGGCATACACCAATGCACACAATCAGGCAGTTTCTTTTCATGTGGCCAATGTCCATAATGATTTGGATGTCCATCTGGTCTCATAACCATAGCTTCAGTTGTATCTAGCAATTTGAACTTGACATCACCCCTTTTTCTACTTTTCTTTTCTGCTGCCTTAAATTCCTCCAATTGAGTCGAATACATCTTCAACTCATATCCATCCAACTTCATTTCTTGATTCTTGAAGGGTCTTGTTCTATTGCAATTTCCTCCATTATTCCAATCACCATGCTCAAAATGTGCAGGGGAGAATGGCCTTAACATTACCAATCGACCCTTTAATTTCTTTTGGCTTAAAAGGGTCTTGAAAGCTGTACGAAACGCCATTCTGTACCCATAGTAATGACTATGTTTTGTAACATTCTTATCATCGCATTTGTGACATCCTACAAGCTGATCATTCTCGTAGTACAAAAATGGCCTAAAGAACCACTGTCCTGCAGAGATTATGACAATATGAGCTTTGTCAACCTGACTTGCCCAGACATCATCAGCCTTGTCAAGATAGAGATTCATGAGACTGTAATAAGGATCTCCATTAGGATCAGAGTAATAGGATTTGATCAACTGTGGAGACCACAGGGCCATGATTGTGAAGTTGTAATCTTTATACAACCATCGCCTGAATCTTGTGTCCGTAGTCTCAGATACGTCTACAGGAATTGATGCCTGAGATATGCGCATGATATTTGATTAGCAAGAATGTAGGAAAATAAAAAGAAGCTGGATATTACAACTATGATTTTGCCAATTCTCTTATCTGAATTATGGCATTTTGCATGTTTTATGCCTTTAGCATTTCTAAATTGGACTGAATTAGTTCTTCTATACTCATAGTTAACTGCATCAAACCAACAAGATAAAAAATGTACAGGGTGTCTTCCACCCTCATCCTTGTTATTGCCTTAAAAAGAAGCCAAAACTTCCCTTACACCATGTGACTTGCATAAACATCCTAACATCACTACAAAACCAGTCAATTACACTAATAATGTAAAGATATTTTTATATTTATTAGTGAATTTCAACCTGTTAAGGTCTATGTGTGACCTATAAGTCATCTTTTTATCAACTAATTACTATATATCATCCAGATTTACATGTTATTACTTTATAATCGATGTGATTGTGTAGATATTTCTTTTATATAACCATCCGTGCTTAGAATGATGACGTTTAGGATTAGCAGAAAACATAGCAATATGGAATGGAAGCAGAAAAATTGACTGCTTACATTAGCTAGAAGGCACACGAGTGACTGCATTTGATTTCTTGCTAGAGAGTCTCCAACAAAAGCCAACGTCTTGCCACGAACAAGTTGCAGAAATTGAGTAGCATCAAAAAGTGGAAGCTCACAATCATTCGGTTTCCATCTCCAGTGTATGAAATCACTATCTGGTCTTCCAAATTTCATACAATTCTGTCGATCATCGATCACACAGTTTGTCTCATTCGTATAGTATGGTCCCTTTGAATAAGGTACCCATTTTCCCACAAAAATGTTACATATTTGCTGATTTATCCCTGTTTTTGCTGAATAGTTAGTACTAGTAGTAATTCCCGGAGACACCAACTGCTCTGGCAGATCAAGAGGGACTGATCCATTGAGACTAAACTCAAGTTTTTGCAGCAAAGAATCAGTGGTAGTATCAAATGAAGAGAAGGTAATTTTGAGTAAGAGCAATAACGTTGCGATTGGTAGAACAACTTTTCTAAAGCTATCAAAGAACTCTGCTACACCACCCTTCATCTGCAAGTGATGTAACAAGATCAAATTTGTGTAAGCAATTTATATATAATAGGACAATCAATCAATGATAGAAAAGCTAGCTACTTTAACTGTATATATGTTTGGTATCATGGACTAAATGATTATGTTGATCGACTCATTCGAAATTGAAATAATACTCTGGTTCTAGAATCTAATAATTGTAATCAGCAGCATATTATATGTACATGGTGAGTTGTACATGATTTGTCATTCAAATGAAACATTACCTTTTGTACTTCACTAATTATGTATATAGAAAACCAACACTTGAAGCTACACATATATTTTCTGCCACAAAGGTTTATCTGAATTTGTTAACATATCATTTTAACTATATTTGACTAGGTTAGTTATCTTCCTAGGTTCACATGAGATGTCTTACTATCATTAAAAGAACTTACTGATATATACCTTAAAGCTATACTTTTTATTAATTGGATAATGATTATGTTATCCAATTTCAATAACTCGCAGAGGAAAAAGATGAAAAAATAGGTTGTTGGAGACTTAAACATGGCGTAACTTGGTGGCAATTAACTGAATGATGATATATATCTTGAATTTCTTTTTTAGCTCCTTCTTATCTATGCACTATTTTTGCCTTTTCATAAAGTACACAGTTTTCACGGGTGATCCGCCATTGATAAAAATAGCTGCCTTAGATTTGAAATTTCAAACTAAAAGTTACTTATCTCAAATAGTGAAGTCGAGCTTTTCACTTAGGTCATTCAAAGTATAAAAAAATAAACATATGAAGAAATCAAGAAATTTCAATAACTTTTATATAAATAAAAATAATTTTGGTCGTATAATTTTTTGACAAAAAGAGTTGGGATGAAAACCTCTGCCTCATACGTTGACCAAATTGGATTGAAAAATGTGTAATAGCCTCTCTAATATGTCCTACTTTTATGTGATGAGATAATAAAACGAGGAAAAACAAAACAAGAGCACCAATAATCTCAGAAATTAACTTATAAGAGTTGGAAATTGGAATATTTTTTTCAATTGAAAAGAACTTTTGATTTGATGTATGAACAACCTTGATTTTTCTTTTGCAGGAGAAACATACCCAATAAGAGTGGATTTAGCAGCTGGCATTCCCTTTTATAAGTTTAATTTATTCAAAAGCAGACAAATCTTATTGAGTTATTGTTACTAATCGTCAGTTTTAGCTGTCAAACTGACGTTGTATACTTTCACAAATCATTAGATTAAACATGTTTTATTTTTACCTTGATTATTTGAAAAGATAGGAAAATTGGTAAACAATCAGAAACCTCCAAATTTTAACATGTAAAATTGTGATTCAAATTGGTTTGGCCTATTGGTTTGGAGGGACCTAATTTCTATATTAAGATATGACTCAATTAACAAACTTGGCCCTATGTTGTGGCTTTGTCGGCTACAATTTGCAAGAGTACATTGTGGTCGCATATGCAGGGAATCTTTTCATAAAATTATTATCAAATGTCACGAATTCAAGCTAGAAAAATAATCTCTAATAGAAATACAAAATAAGATTATGTACAATACATCTTTTTTTTCGAACTTTGCACATAGTCGAAACTTAGTATACACTCCAACTAACTTGTCACTCATCAAGTTTTAGATTCATCTCTCAAATGATTATATTTTAACTACATTTTGAACTAATTGAAAGACATGTCTCAAAAGAATGAATAATGATCATTAGAAACGGAAAATATAGAAATTAGTCCGAGAATTGCCCAAAAGCTAATGAGTGCTTGTAGAAACTGTTGCCTTGTAATTTGCTTTTTCAACTCATTTAAAATTTCTTTTGGTATCATAGTTTAAGCACATAAAAAATTCATTTATTGAGATTTGTAAATCAAAGTTTAATACACAATCTAATTGATATGCCGTATAGAATTTTTATAGGTTATATGAAGGAAATCATTTTCTCATGAATCAACATATCACCATTGTTTTAGTATTAAAATTTGGTGCACAATTATTAATGTTTGATTGAGTATTAAAGTAGTCCCCAGGAATAACAATCATGTGATGATGAAAGACATCGTGTGTGAGTACAAATGTATAGTGTTTGTGTATTAAAGTAGGTCCCAGGAATAACAAACATGATATGATTAGTGAGTAATGTTATGTTTGTGGGCCTAAATTCTGGGTGGCAAGGGATTCCACCTGCTGCGATAAGAGATTCAAAATCTGAAAAAGTAAACACACGAACTAGTCGAAGAAGATTCAACATCTACTATATACATATAAGAAATTATTTTAACGATGTATAAATCATATAATTTCTTGTCGAAGGAGGTTCGGCTGAATCCCCCGGTAGCTCCGCCTCTGCTCCGATGGACAAAGCAAGGGACTAGATATTACTGGATAATAGTTTGGAGCACATTCTAAATATTCTAGAATTAGTACTTTTATAACCTATACAAACGTGGCTTTATTGGTGTATACGTATCATCTTTTGTTGAAAAATAGTAAGAGTTGGTGACCGACCGATCGTGGATTTTCTTCATTTTGAGGGCTTATCATGTAAAATTGTATGTTCTTTTTCCTCATTTATATTATTTTTCACAAGTCATTGTCTCATAACAAATAGTGACAACGTGTATGAGTATGACGTTTTCCTGAATTTTTTTACAATTAAAAGTTGGCAGTAGTGTTTGTTTTGATTCAAACAAGCATTATGAAAATAAGATTACTTGGAAATATTTGTAATTGATGAAAGTCATTTTTCTTATTTGGTGGAAAAAAAAAAAACTTTCTTTGGAGCAAACATATTCCACAATTGAGCTTAACCAAACATTAAAACTTTGAATTCATCAAGAAACACCATATCAAAAGCACTCTCAATCAACCATTCTGAACTGCTTTCATTTGCTTTGTCTTCAACCAAGAGTCTCTCGAAATAGTCTCTTTAGTCTTTACCTCTCGAGATACAAATAAGATCTATATGTATTCTACACTCCCCAAACTTCACTAGTGAGACTACAGTAATACTAGTTATGTTGTTGTTGTATATCATACTGCTGTCAAATGTCAATCCTCGTAACCTCTCTTTTTAGTAAATCTTTTCCAGTACGCTATGCATGTGCCTATGTCTGGTAAAATATCATCAGTTCTACAAAATTCAAGAAGGGATATCTTTTTCCAACTTTTTTTTTAACAGAGCTATAATTACATCTTCACGGCAACATAACTATCCAAGAAACAGAGTTCCTCTTTAGATGACCACAACATGTATCCTAAAAATAAATGATGCAAATGAAAAATCAGAGTTCATTGTATAATTTTGCTCTCTCTCATTGAAGCTTTTCCTCTAGTGATCTGATGCCCTCCATCTTGATCATATGAAACAAGAAATCAGCCCAAGAATCAATAGGACCAGGCAAGCACCAATGAACACAGTCATTTGCCACTTTCTCATTTGGCCAATGCCCATATTTACTTGGGTGACCATCTGGTCTCAACAACATGGCTCGCGTTGCATCCATCAATCTAAATCTCTTCCCCTTCATCTTCCCCTCTTTCTCCGCAACCTTAAACTCTTCAACTTGGATCCTATATTGCTCTATGCTTTGATCCTCCAACGCGATCTCATTACTTCCATATGGCCTTGTCCTTGCACAATCACCTCCCTCATTCCAATTTCCACCTTCATAGTGAGAAGGTGCAAAAGTCCTAAGAATTGCTACACCTTTAAAATTTTCTAAGTTATTGATGGCTTTAAGAGTAGTTCTGAATGTCCTTTGGTAGGCATAGGTAGATGGGAGTTCAGTAACATTAGGTAGTGCACAGTACCTGCACCCGACTCGTTGGTTGTTCACGTAATAAACACAGCACCGGGCAAACCAGTGCCCGGCGTTTAAGATAATGTAGTCATATCCCTCCATTTGGGTGGTCCAATTCTCATCTGCTTCATCTAGGTAAAGGTTGTACAGTCCAGTATGGCATGGACCATCTGCATCTACTTCTTTCGTTGAAACCAAAAATGGTGACCAATACATTGAAAGGGTGAAGTTGTAAGATGTGTATTTGTACTTTTTGAAAGATTGATCTGGATTGTCAGAAATATCAACAGGATATTCAACCTAAAAACACAAAAAAGAAGATCAATTTTATTATTTACTTTTTGAAAGAGCCTTTGACACCGGAGATAAGGGATAATAATGCAGGATAAGGATAATATATAGTACTATTATTTTATCTTATATTTAATTAAAAGTATTATTTCGTTTCGAAATTATTTAGCTCACCATTTATATAATTTATACTGTACTGATAAAACGACTTGTCCCGAGCAATTCCCGGCGTTAATTAATGATTTAGTCAAACATATCACCACAGGGGCATAATTATTTTTTATTGTCTCGACATTTTTCACAATCGATTCTTTTTTAAAATATATATTTACTTAAAGGGGAAAAGGTCTTTATTATATTGGGGACCCGAAGGGATTTTCTGAGAATTAAAAAGCACTATGACAAATTTGATGCTGGCCCCCGATGTTCCTCCTATTGTCGTAAGTCTCTGTTGTTGTTTTCTTGTAGCAGTACTTTAGTTTATTTTAGTTTGTGTTTAGGGATAACGATTAATAGTAATGATTTTAATAATAAAAATCATACCATATTTAAAAAAGATTCACCTAAAAATAATAAGGGAAGAAAAATCCAAAAGCTTATTATTTTCAATAATTTGTAGTTAAAATGACTAATATATTTTAATGGGCTCCCTATTTTAATTTGATAGTGGTTTATGACTAGATTGTGATTCCTCCAAGGTCCCTAATGCTGAAAAATCGTACGTCATTTTACTGTTTAATGACCATATTCCCCATCAATCCTATATTTCTTTGATCAATACAGTAAGTTTTTGAGTAAATCATTTATCACACTTTTTTGAAATGTGATATTTTTTTGAGCCTTGATGCTATTGCAACAATAATATATCACGTGAAACTCATAAGTGAGGTATTAGAAAGGATAAAATGTGCACAAATCTTATATATCCGACAAAGATACAACAGATTAATGATGAAAAAAAATGAATTAATTTTGTAAATCAAGAACTAATAGTGTTAACATCGTGGACAAGCTAGATGAGTAGTACTGAAATCAACAAAAATTGCAGAGAGAGCAGAGAATGGTACCCGGGACAAAAGGCATATGAGAGACTGCAGTTGGTTTCTTCCAACAGAATCACCCACAACTGCCAACGACTTGTTTCTGACCAAATCCAGAAACTGAAACGGGTTGAAAATGGGCAACTCACACCCATTAGGCTTCCACCTCCACTTCAAATAATCACTATCCGGTCTTCCATGCTTCATACAGTTTTGGTGGTCATGGATTTCAGTACAGGTCGCATTCGTATAATATGGAGCATTCGGATTCCAAATCCATTTTCCGCTGAAGATATCGCATGTCTCTGCTTCTTTAATCTCTATCTTCTGCTCCTCCTCATTATGGCGATTGGGTGAAATTTCAGAAGGGTTTTGGAGTATTAACCCTCCCGGGTACCAAATAAATGGGTGATAAAGAGGCATAAGACCCAGAACGGCAATTGCTAAAACTAAAAGAATAAATATACTTGGGGTTCTTTGAGCTGAGAAGGGAAGTTCCATTTTTTTGTGGGAACTTGTTCAATGGCGGGTTGAAAAGGGTAGCAGAGATGGAAGAAATTACGGAGAAAAGTAAATGATAAGAGTGTTAAAGTAACCACTTCGTACATGTATGTTGAGACTTGTGATACTCATTCACATGATGGTCCTATTTTTTCTTGGTACTATTCTCCCTTTAAAAGATTAGTCATTTGGACCCTTCATAAAATAATTGAACACATTAATCTAAGGAAAAATCATGTGTTATAAATGACTGAGTTCTGTGTATCGAAGCTTCTGCAAATTTGTGATACCCTAGGCAGTGCATGGGTTGGAGGAGAAAAAGTGGCTGTACAATATGCAACGGTGGTGGTACTATAACAAGATATGAATTTTGTCAGCGAGTAGTTACGTGACTCATTTATACGTACCACGCTAGTGATTTGAAAAATTTATTAGGCATAACGTGTGGTGGCAGATTAGTTGTCTTCACCTCACCATTCCATCTTATTTAATTTAGGCCTATGCATTAAAAATGGCTAATGAGACTGATTCAGTTATAATTATTTGGCCAAGTTAAATATTAGAGAATTTAATTTGAAATTTAGACTTAATTATCATTTATTAGAAAGAACAAGAAATTAGAAAGAGCGATTATGCGAATTATTATGGAGTATCTATATTTCCTCATCCCTTTTTTTTGAGTTCTGCTTTTCATCCCTTTCTTCTGTCTATATTCTTCAATTTCCCTTTCAGTTCTTAATTTCCTTTGTGATTCCAATTATGAGTTAGTGAAATAAATTATAGGCTGCTTGAGTTTGAATTGCATTGGTCTAGTCATTGAGTTTGTTTCACCTTACTTCTTCATCCACTAAAATAGAAAAAAAAATTGAAGCTTATTTGTCCATTCTCTGTCATTTTGTTTCTTCAAAGTATAAATCCAAAAGGGTGAACAGGAAGAATCCTTAGTTTGATTGCAATTTCTACAATGACTAGTTTTCTAATTCGTTATGTTGTTAGATTTTGATCAGTAGCATGAGATGAGACTTAGACCCAAGACATAAAGCGCAAGTCCTACGAATCTTTAAATAGTATAACACAAAAATCATATATATATAAAGAAACCTAATTAGTTTGGTATGGTAATAGTACAGCAATTTTTCTTTTTAGAAAACACAATTATGAAATCGAAGTTTTAAATACCATACCACACCACGAAACCCCTACTTTCCACCGTACCAAAAACATCTCAAGTCAGTAACGTATTTTAAAACAATATCTTGCAGTGCCGTCAATCTCTTACCAGAAATATTCCGTTCCTGCAAGTAATGGGCAGCTTTGGTAAACTTGAAGCAAACTCGCAGGAAGTGCACCCATTATCAAGTTGTTCTGCAGCAACCGTATGTGATGTACCCTCCTTTGGTCTATGATGAGAAATATCATCAGTTCTATAAATTTAACAAGGCGTTTTTTGCCCCAACTTTTCTAACAGTGCTATATAGTTACATCCACAACTCAACCATAATGATAAAGGTAGCAGAGTTCCTCTGTGATTCACAAATCATTCTAAAAATAAATGAAGCAACTAAAAAATCAGAGTACACTGTATAGTTTGGCTCTCATTGAAGCTTTTCCACTGGGGAACTGTTGCCCTCCATCTTGAACATATGAAGCAAGATATCAGCCCAAGAATCAATAGGACCAGGCAAGCACCAATGAACACAGTCATTATACAATACCACATTGGCATTTGGCCAATGCCCGTATTTACTTGGGTGACCATCCGGTCTCAACAACATGGCTTGTGTTGTGTCCATCAATCTGAATTTTTTCCCCTTCATCTTTCCTTCTTTCTCTGCAACCTTAAACTCTTCAAGTTGGATCCTGTACTGCTCTAAGCTTTGACCCTCCAACGTGGTCTCATTACTTCTATATGGCCTTGTCCTTGCACAATCACCTCCCTTGTTCCATTCCCCACCTTCAAAATGAGAAGGTGCAAAAGTCCTAAGAATCGCCACCCCCTTGAAATTTTCTAAGTTGTTGATCGCTTTAAGAGCACTTCTGAATGCCCTTTGGTAGGCATAGGTAAGAGGGAGTTCAGAAACATTTGGTATTCCGCAGTACCGGCAGCCGACTCGTTGGTCGTTCTCAAAGTAGACACTGATCCGGGCAAACCAGTGGCCGGTATTCAAGATGACGTAGTCGTATCCTTCAATTTCGGTGGTCCATTTCTCATCTGCTTTGTCAAGGTGAAGGTTGTAGACTCCAGTATGGCTTGGACCATCTGCATCTGCTTCTTTCGTTGACACCAAAAATGGCGACCAATATGTTGCTAATGTAAAGTTGTAAGTTTTGTAGTTGTACTTTTTGAAAGCTTGATCTGGATTACCAGATATATCAACAGGATATTCCACCTGAAGGAAAACAGAAAACAAGATCAAAATTTTTGTTACTTCTTTGATCATTCTCACTTCAATTTGTTTTAGATTAGTTTAATGCTAATTCAGCCACATACAGTGGCAAGTGCAGTGTTTAGCAAGAATACAGGTTGTTGTTCCCCTAAGATAAAATGCTGTATTAATTGACTAACATGAGAACCATGGTCATTTTTGTTAATGATTTATTCAAATAAATCTTCCGAAGAACACAATTAACTTTTTAAAAATTACAAACCTACGTTACCAGGCTAAGGGTTCTCTAACAATTTGGCACAATACATTATTCTAAGCTATACGTTAATAGGAAAATCTCTTTGGATCTAGCTAAATAGTCATATTACAATATTGGGAACAAAAGAGACTTTCTGAAGATTAAAATGTAATATGACAAATTTCATGTTGGCCCCCGATGTTCCCCCTATTGAAGCAAGCCTCTGCTTTGCTTTTCTAGTAAGTAGTACGATTTGATCTTTTGAGAGATAGTTAATACTAGCGTGTTTCAATTTGTTCGTCATACTTTCTTTTTAATATGTTTTTAAAAATGCCTATTTCCCTTTCTGACAACTTTATAATTTCAATTTTTACACGTTTAAGATCACACAATTAAAGAACATTTTACATGTGTTTAAAAAGTTTTTATTTTCTTAAACTCTTTATCAAGTCAATAGAGGGAATAGTAATGAAGTTAGAAATGACATTGTTGGACTTCCAAAATTAGAATGTATATATTACTTTGTAATTACCTCAAAACAAAAGGAAGGGAAGAAAAAGAAAATTTTATGCTTATTAGATTCAAGAATTGGTAGTTAATATATTTTAATTGATAATGGTTTATGATTAGATTAGACTTTTGCATCTAGTACTTTAAACAATAGATGAGGTTAAACGACGTCGTAGTGTGCCCTATCACATTTTGTACTCCCCAGGTTAGGATTATTCCACGACCATCCAGGTCCCTTCTCAGCTAAAAACTTTACATTTCAAGTCCTCCATTTTACTGTTCATGATCAAACCTTTCCCATTATTCCTTCACATTGTACTACCTTTCACAGCTTCATGCCGGAAAACACTACCCGTTGACTTATCAATGGCGTCTTCCATGAAATTTCAACTAAATCTTGAAAATTTCTAGCCTTGGGTAGACCAGATCTTCAACTAATCCTAATTTGTGCAGCTAATCCAAGCTCGAGCTTAGCAAAACTAAGATTAAACTATAGCATGATATTGCATAAACAGTAATTAACCATAGATCAGCAAGTACTCTGTGCAAATTGAAGTAAAATTAACACTAACTGCAGAGAAGATAATAGTACCCGAGCCAGGAGGCATATCAACGACTGCATTTGATTTCTTCCAACAGAATCACCGACAAGTGCCAACGATTTGTTCCGAACCAAATCCAAAAACTTAAACGGATCGAAAATGGGTAGGTCACAGCCATTAGGCTTCCACCTCCACTTCAAATAATCACTATCGGGTCTCCCATACTTCATACAATTTTGGTGTTCATGGATCGCATAACAGGTCATATTCGTGTAATATGGAGCATCCGGATTCCAGACCCATTCGCCAGTGAAGATATCGCATGTCTCCGGCTCTTTAATCTGTATCTTTTGCTCCTCTGCAGCGTGGTAATTGGGTGAAATTTCAGAGGGATGTTGGGTTGCTAAATCTGCTGGGTACCAATTAAATGGGTGATAAAGAGGGATAATACCCAAAACGACAACTGCTAAAACTAAAAGTAAGAATATTCTTGGGGTTCTTTGGGTTGAAGTGGAGTATTTCCCAAAGGGAAGCTCCATTTTTGTTTGGGAATTTCTTCAATGGAGAGTTGAAAAGGAAAGTAGAGATGGGAGAAAGGAGTAAATAGAAAGTAAGGTGTTAAAAATACTTGGTGGACGTAATGAAAAGATGGCCAGTTTGCACATGTATGTTGATTGTTGACTCTATTAACGTGTTAATCACATATTTTAAGCTTTAGTTTTTTTCCTTGGTACTAAGAGTCCGTTTGGCTTAGCTGAAAAAAAATACCTTTTAAAAAGTGCTTTTAAAGTATTTTAAAAGTGATGAAATTTATTTGAAAAATAAGCAGTTATGTGTTTGGATAAAAGTGTTGTAGCTGAAAAAAAGTTATTGGTGTGTTTGACAATAAGTGTTGTTAAGCACTTTTTTAATTAAAAATATCTAAAATACCCTTCAAACTGTTAACATTATAAAAACTTATT
>JBCEWC010016111.1:0-13317 GCA_038996855.1 Solanum aculeatissimum | reverse complement strand
CCCCAACCCCCTACCCCTACCCCCACCTTCCAAAAGAATTTAAATATTTATTTTTAAAAAATATTTTAAATTATTAAATATTTTCATGTAAAAAACTAAAAAAAACAATCTTGAAGATTAGTATTAGAAAGATGAAAAAAAAAGATATTTTGGTTTGAAAAATAATGATGTATATATAAAAGATAATTATTAAGGGTAAAATAGTCATTTCATCCTTTTTTTTAAAAACCATTTTCAACTTAAAAAAGGAGCTCATGCGCTTCATTTTCGTGTTGTGCACACGTTTTGCCAGATAGGACGGTTGTGCTTAATTGATTAAAAACGGATAAGTTGGAGTGTCTGTTTGTACAATTTGAAAGTTGGAGTTCCAACTTGTAATTTGAAGCCAAGTTAAAAGGCTAATTTATGTATTGTGCTAAAAAATAAAACAGAGTCAAGTCAATAACTATAAAATATAAAAGAAAAATGGGTTTTGTTTTACCATCTAAAATAATTATTATATAAATCATGAATAAAAAGATAATTTAAATCTAACCTTATTGAATCTGAGAATCTTATTAGCTCAATATTTGATTGACTATCTGAATTGTCACCTTGTTGGTAAGGTTTAATAACCCACATTGTAATCTCCTTTCTCTATCCCCAATTTCTTTTTTTTTTAAAAAAAAACCTCATTGGATCATCTATTTAACCCTTGACTAAAACCTTAAATTTGAAATTCGATGCATAAAGGATCCATTTATATGTCCTCCACTTAAATATCAAGCATCTCACAGCATGTGTGTGCGACAGAGCCTTTTTAATATTCTTCCAGAATCTTTATTCTGTTGAATTTAATGCAATTGAGATTCCACCCAATAATTAAACAAACAAAAATAGGCAAACAATGAGAAGATGTTTGAATTGGGCCTGACTTAAATTGTCCTTTGATTCTCCTAGCAATAATCAGGGACCTACAACTTAGAAGTGGCCAGCATTTACACCTTGACAGTCAACTCAACTGTCAATTTAGCTTCTTTTGTTTATTTATTCATGAATAGTCAATGGCTTTTCGATGGGTGTTTGGGGTCCAAACTTCACCTGCACTCATCTTTTTCTGACAGCTTCCGGTGTTCATAATACCATCACACCAAAAGATTCCCTCCATTAGGGCCCCAAAAACACATTAAAGGACAATGCTGGATTTTTAACCCATAATATGGAAAAAAAAGCATATAACTAAAATTTACAGATTAGGAATTACAGTCAGATGGATGATAAACAAAATATAATATTTCTGTCCCAGTTTATGTAATATATTTTTCTTTTTAATCCGTTCTAAAAAGATCGTCTTTTAACAAATAAAAATAATTTAATTTTAAAATCACTTTTTTACCTTTAATTAAGTGGTCAAAAAGTGATTTAGATCGCAAATTTAAAAAATATTCTTTTTAAAAAAAATGTATCAAGTTAAACGGTGCAATGTAAAATTGAGATGGAAAGAGTAACAATTTAATCAAGTGGGATTTATTTGATAGTGGCCATCCAACGTGGGTTCGTTCAAAACCCACAATTTTTGGGCTTGAACTATATATATGCATGTAAATAACAAATGTAGAGTTACACACTTACATATGTATTTTAAAACACTCTTTCAACTTGAAATCCAGAAGGTCTATATCTTGAACCTAACATGCTTGATGGGTTTTATGAGATGAGTAGGTAATCAAAGAAATGAGTGTGATCAATGAAGCGATTGAGAGCTATGAGATCTCAGGTTAAAATTTTATCAAAGATAAAAACACTTAGTGATTCTTTCCATATGCCCTAACCTTGATGAACACAACTAATTAATCCAGGTGCATGGAAACTTGTCTCAATACTATAATCCTTTGAAGGAAAAAAAAAGGAGTTGGTGCATTCTTAACTCGAAATGTACCAACTGACCCCTAAGTAATTCTGAAAGGCAATAATAGCAAAGCAAAATATCCACTGAATATAACATCCATGTTACAGAGCAAATGAAAGTGACGTGAACATCAGGACTCTAAAGAAAATTGGGCCACCCAGGACTTCAGCTGGGGAAAATTGCAGGGGAGCTGCAGCAGCCTCCCCCCCCCCCCCCCCCCCCCGCCCCCAAACATGAACCTTATTTCTGAAAATGTGATAGCTATTGGGTTCCTAAGAAATGGGACATAGGTGTTTCCACTTGTTTTATCCTCCTTGACATAACTATCCCTCACCCACCCCACCTAGCTCCTGTGCTCACCCTCTTTCTACTTGAAGCACTGAAAGAGTTATTGAATTATCCATGTACATTTCCCTCTTCTAGCAATGTCCTAAGTAATTATTGGAGTTTGGTTGCCCCTAACTTTAGTCATTTCTATAGTGGAAGGTTAAAGTAATTATATATAGTACTAGACATCCTTCAAGTCCACAAAAGGCCAAATATGATAAGCTCTTTGCTTTCCAACACCTCAAGAACTAAGTTAGTCACTGATCTCTAAGGCATGTCATAAACCAAGCGTGGAAACCTAATCATTTCACTTCTCCTTACAATATACTGAAATCAAACGGACTAAGGACCTAAGAGTAGGTTACTTGATACAGTTTTAAGTTTCTGTGAGGGTAATTTGAGTACAAACACAGCAACAAACAGAGGGCTTTTAGCAAAATATCCTACAAATACAGCAACAAGCACATATCATTTAGCTAAACATCCTCTTAGTTTCAATGTTTGACTCTGTCAGCCTCAAAAAACATACTTATTTCCACAAGGTTCCCAATAGCTTTTAAGTAGGTGCAGGAAACAAGCACCGCTCAGCCAATATGGAGGCTTTACAATCTGGTAATAAAATTTCATGCTTCTCCACGGATATAAGTACACAAGGGTAACTCTATCTTTGGAAGGCAGCTGCAACTTTATTGGAAAGCAACCTTTGACTAGGAGAAGAAAGGTTAAGACTGAAAGTATAAGAGCTATGACAGAGTTCCATTAATTGAGCTTCACTCACAGGCTTCCCCTCACATAGTTGAGAGCGTAAAATTTTGAAAACCAAGGCTACTACCTTTTGACCATAAGCTTTTATGTAAATGGATTTCTTTTAAGGAAATACAAATTATTCATCAGTGATACAGATTACTATTGCAGTAATTTAAACACTTTGAGACGGAAGGTTCCTTATACAACCTTCTCCCACTGGTGATAATCAAGTATTGAACCTTATTAACTGTCAGCAAGTTATGTACTGCTGAGTGCTTCTTTGAAAAGAATGGCGTAGAAGGTGGTAACAGCATAAATAATCACAAAATAGTGCATTCATTGACCAATTTATAAATCAATGTTAGCTTATGCAAAACACCAACAATGACTGTACTGAATGTAACAGCAAAGAATGACAAGAGTACACAATGATGCATTATATGTGGCTCCACCTGAATAAATTCTCATCCAAGAGTTTATGATGATGAATCATATCAGACTTCTATTGTGGAGATTGGTCTAATTGGAGAAAATATGCTTTGTCATGGAGACTGTTCCTTTGGATAAGCCATCTCCTCCATGTGCCAGCTTTCATGGGGAGCAACATGGTCATGTGATGGAGTATATTGCTGCAAATTAACGAACAAGAAAAGACTCATCATCAGAATGCATAAATAACAATAATTTGACAACAGAACTCATAACTCATATCAATGTAAGGTGGACAACCAGTAATCAATTACTGGCAGAAGGATCAACATTTCACATTTTAACATTATAGTACTAGTGACCGCAAGAGAAATGAGGTGAAACAAAATAAGAATATTTCTAATCTCCATAGAACAGGTGAACCAAAAGTACAGTCTTTGCTACAAAAGCGCATAGTTGAACATTGTTTTATTTTCACCTTTAACTGGTACATCCATAAGAAGAGGTTACATTGCAGATAAAATCTCAATAGCTGGAACATTTAAAGATACTTCCGGTAAACAATAATAGCATATTAGTATGTATTTATTTATGTCAGTCAGAGCTTTCTGTGTTGGATCGATTTCATTTGGAGTAAAGATGGTGATCATACTGGTGAAGGAAATCTCCCAACATTAAGAATCTTTCCAATCTTCCATAAAACCAGTGAACCAAAAGTACAGTCCTAGAAAAGATATCATTCCCACAGCACATAGTTGAATTGTTTTATTTTCACCTTTAACTGGTAAATCCACGAAAAGAGATTACTTTGCAGATAAAATATCAGTAGCAGGATAGTAGCCGAGAAATTTAAAAACTATTTCCAGAAAACGATATTAGTTTATTAGTAGGTATCACTTATGTCAATCAGAGCTTTCTGTGTAGGATATATTTCATTTGGAGTAAAGATGGTGATCAGACTGGTGAAAGAAAATTACCAACCTCAAAGACTGATTGAATCCATGTGCACTTTTAAACATAACAAATTTATGCAATTAGGTAAAGTTAGTACCTC
This sequence comes from Solanum aculeatissimum, assembly GCA_038996855.1. Taxonomy (NCBI): domain Eukaryota; kingdom Viridiplantae; phylum Streptophyta; class Magnoliopsida; order Solanales; family Solanaceae; genus Solanum; species Solanum aculeatissimum. The sequence goes on along the minus strand of JBCEWC010016111.1, from coordinate 8,872 downwards.
CATCTTGCTTAAAAGCTCTCTGGCTGTAGGAGCAGCAAGAACAATGTCACGAGCCCCTGGCTTAATGAAACCTTCTTCAACACCATTATCAAATAGTGCAAGCAAAGAATTATAATAACCTTCAACATTTAGCAAACCAACCTGCAGAAGAGGTTAAAATGGTGAAGATCTTGCAGGTGCCGATAAAACTATATATATGTAAGATATAGATACCGGTTTTTTGTGAATTCCAAGTTGTGCCCATGTTATCATTTCAAGAGTCTCCTCCATGGTTCCATATCCACCTAAACATATTAAAAGCAATTTCACTAGGGTGTGAGAGCATTATGTATCTCAAATGTACTCTCACAGATACTTACCTGGAAGTGCAATAAAGGCATCAGCCTGACTAGCCATTTCAGCTTTCCGCTCATGCATGTCTGAAACAATCGTTACGTCACCAACACTTTCACCTGATATCTGTCAGTGCCACTCAGGTTGAAAGTGTAACTATTACAATCGAAACAACCTCACAGAATGCAAATCAAAGTTCTACTAGTAAAGAAAACTAATTCTTACTATCAGATGCTGCACTAGTCAATCACTTTTAATTAACTGTGAGCACAACCGCCTTCTATGAAAGAATCATTAATTTTTTTGATAAAGCTATGAATGAATCATGAATCAGCAGTTTATTGGGAAAATGCATCAAAATTTCATGTTTTTACTTACTTCAATGTGAGATAAAACCCGGATTAAATTTTGAATCACTTTGGAACTTTAAACCTGTCAGTAATTAGGGATATTGCATAAAACAATTTCATTTCGATGACAACATTTTAGCAAAAGAAAAATGAAATAGCAGTAATATATGAACAGTTGAAGCAACTAACCATACTCCCCCTCCCCCACCCCCACCCCCAGCCCCAGCCCCACCCCCACTCAAAAAAGGTCGAACAATTAGATGGAAGCTCAAGCAAATTGCAAAATTTGAGTGACAAATTAATGTCCATTTACCTCAATAGGCACAAGAGCTTTGGGAATGACCCTGCATGTTCAAAGCAATCAAGAATGAGTTGAAAAACTACAACAGAAATAGAAAGTAGACCTCACATGCAATTTGTCATTGTAAACTTGAAATTTTAATATTTTACTTACCCAAGGACATGGCAACCTCCCTCGTACACTCTCTGCGAAATCAACCCCATCAATCCAACACTTCCACCACCATAGACCAAGTCAATTTTCCTACTTACCTGCAATCAGCATTATCAAAGTCGAATGGAAACAAAAAGACTTACTTCTGAATAATTCAAAGCCAAGTCAATTCCATAATAACACTTCAGAAATTGTCAAGAAAGTCAATGCCTACATTCGGAGTACCAAAAACCAATACTATTAGAATGTCAATGGAAGAAACACCTACAATACAAAAATCAACATATTTTGCGAACGAGTTGGGAATTCAAAAGTAACAAAGTGCAGATATACGAATCCCAAATTAGCCCAAACCTGAAGGCAAAGAACTGGGAAAGAAAACAAAAGAAATTAAGAGTGGGGTCAGAGGATTCAAGAATCAAGACTAACCAATTCATTCCCCAAATCAATTGCAGCATCACTGAAGACTTTCCTGTGGCCAGGATTGCTTCCACAGAAAACACAAATTCTCTTAAACTTGCTTCTACTATTGCTTTCCATTGAAAAAAAAAACTTTCAATCCCTTTTGATTAAATCTCAAAACAAAAACCTCACCTTTATCTTCTTCTTTCCTCACACTCACCGTTTACAGAATCTTTCTGTACGGATGTATGAATAAAAATAAAAAAGAAAAAGAGTGAGACACAAGATAAGGTAAAAGACAATCTAGATATTGGCTTAGATTGATAAAAAAATTAACAAGACGACATACAATCAACAAGTCTTTATATGTATGATGTAGAGAGAACTCATACAGACCCCCCACAGTTTTAGGTGACTAAATTTTCGATCTTTGGATAATTAAGGAGCAATTAAGAATTATTATTAATACTCCTAATAACAAAAATTAAGGGCAAAAGCAGTAGTACGTATCATGGAGAGGAGAGTCCTGACTTCATGATTATTATATAAAAGAGGAAAATGAGAAAAAAAAAAAAAAGGTGGCGTTTTAAATGAAAAAATCCCCAACAATTGAAAAGGACAAAAGTTGTCTTTTATTAAGGCTGCTTATTAGTATCATGATATATGCTCATGTATTTTCTACCCCTGCAAAATAGTTGTTCCTCATGTTTCAACAATTTTAGACCACCACAACTAGTTGCCCCCCATAGTTGATAACCTAGGCTATTATTGGAACTGTCTTATTTATTTACATTCAAAAGAAGCAAAACAAGTGTCAAGCTATTTGGTTTAAGAGGGTCGATGTGCACTTGTTTTAACCAAATTGTCACGACTAACAGAAGCTAGCTTTGTCCTGAGTCCATCTCCAACCACCCCATGACCCCCTTTTCTATTTTACTCTCTTTCTTTTTCATTTTTACCCCTCCCCATCAGCTCCCACCTTTTTACTCTTTGGTTACTCGAACTCACAACCTTAAGATACAAAGTAAGGGATGACTCTCTAATATCTATGTTTGGAGAGCAAATGTCACAACCTAAGCTAAGCTCTAGGCGTGACACGACAATTACAATTCCCAGGAACCCCTTCAAGCCTCTGACCGTACATTGCATACAAAATGTAAGTAAAGCATCATTTAGAATGTCATAAAGCGAAAGATAAGTCTCAAAATAGAAATTTAGATAAAAGCAAGTCAAAGCTCAACAACAGAACAAACGAGATACATCTCATATATATCTAACATGACTCTACTAGTCTAGATGGGAGCAAAAGACAAGCCTTAGCTCACCTTAAACATAAAAAAGTAAGATAGTCCAAAACATGATCAGGTTTGCCTTCGAATCATGAGGACTCACCCCAAACAACTTCCAATCGGAGATCAAAAATGGCCATGGAGATGGAATAGAGCATCATGCCCTACATTATAATACAATATAGGCAAAAGAGGTATGCATTGGTACATGGAATACACTAAGTATATGAGCAATGCATTACATAATGTGTCATGATATGCAATTGGCCAAGTTAGAAAATATGATGAGCATTTCATTTAAAACATGATAGTAAAGCATGAACAAGCATCATATGTAACACCTTCCGCGTGACTCGGAATGTCTGAATGGTGTATTTATTGAATATAATAAAATTCGTGCGTGATTTCACAAATTCGGCTTCATATTCTTTTTCAGGAGTCAAAATTTATGTAGGAAATGGGTGGACTTCGATTTTTAGGTCACCCATATCGAAAAATAATTTTTTAGATGATTTGGGCCTAAACCAGAAGAGTACGCGACCAATCCGTGTTGTGGACTTGGTCCCCCATAGTGCAAAAATGACCTAAACACATTCCTAGGCTAAAACAGGAGAAATGGAACTTCGTGCTTTAATGACCTGTGAAGGAACAAGTCTATATCGCCCACTAGTTCTCCCGCAGTACAAAATTTTCCAAACTTTCTCTATTCTAGCCAAGGGAAATTGGGTTATAACCCAAAACCCTTGTAGACGGGATTCCTCTATTATTCAACCATTTTTAGCCCTAATTCTCTCAACAACCTCTCAAAATCCTCACCAAATTTCTCAATCAAGTTCTAGATTCTCAAGGGATTCCATTAAAGGCTCAAGCACTCAAGCAAGTCCTTTAAGTCTCATCAAGTTTTCTTCATTTATTTCAAGGATTTAAGGTATGTGGGTTTTCATCAGTGGGTTCTCCCACCCATGGAGCCCAACCTTCGTTTTTGATAAAATTTCATAATTTCTAGACTTGATACTTTGTCCTAACCCCTTGTATGTGTTATTGTACCATGACAACATGTGATGGAAGTCCTAAGCCCCTATCATCCCCATAGCATGAGTCATACTTACCCTCCCCTTAGTCTTTCTTGTTATGTGATCATGCAAATTCCTTTCCCCGTAACATCCCCATAGCTAAAGTCGAAAGCCTTGTTTCCCTTAGAATTATGTGTTTGATGCTTGCTTATATTTCTACAATAAAATATGTGCTTAATTATGCTTATAGGCTTTCTTGGGATTCCTTCAGGTTCTCCATTCGCCTTGTCATGTCTAGGCCCTAGGCTTGAGTTGTGACAAGCTTGGTATTAGATCAATAGATTTATAAATAGCCCTAAAAAAATCTAACACATCGCATCAAGTAGAGTCTTGTTCATGGTTGTGAAGAGCGCTACAACTATGAATAGGAGGCTATGCGGAGTTTAGAAAATGATTCATTTCTTCATAAGCTATGTCGTGCTTTAAACCTTAATTTGAGGTTTCCCTTTTCTATAATGGTTGCCTTTTTGCGCTTCTACATCATGCCACCAAGAAGAATGGCATAAAGAGCTCCTAATTCCGAGGGTGATTCGGCCCCTCAGGCTCCACAAGCCCCCTAAGAAGAAAATAGGGTCACGCTTGCCAAATACCAGAATGTTATTGCTTTGTTGGCACAAGTCCTGACCAACCAAATGAACTAAGGAGTCCCAACTCATCATGCTCATAGTCCGGTGTAACTACTCAAAAATTTTCAAACTTCGTACTAGTGGATCAAGGACCATTTTGAACTTGTTATGGCTGTGTAGTGATGATCATAGATTCTATTTAAGTGGATGTATTCAAAGAATCGTATTGGAAGAGTTTTGTATGAAACCATGTAGGAGGACTGATTTTGAAGGGTTATATCTCTTGGTACGAGATGAACTGTGTGGACCCATAACCTATCAAAACGAAGCTCTTCGAGTTATCTTTACAATGTAATTGGTTTTGCTCAATTCGAAGTTTGGATGTGGAAGTTATAACCATTACGGTGAGACTGCCCGTGTATGGAAGTGTTCTGGAAAGAGAGGACCAAAGTGGCTAAGGCAGGGCTACACGGGAGGGGCCACGAGCCGTGGGAAGGCTCACGACCCGTGAGGGTGTCCGTGGGTTGATCCAGAAAATGAGGCTAGGGGATGGACCGAGGCTGGAACCAAGTAAGGCTCTACAGACCACCTCACGGTTCGTGAAGACCTCCGTGAAGTGGACCAGAAACTCATGAGACCCCAAGGCTAGGACTCCGGGCCATGTGAGGCTCCACAGACTAGTGTACAGTTCGTGTGCAACTTCACGAACTGTGAGTCCTGTCGTGAAGTGATCCAGAAAATTGTCTCAGATTTTAAGCCAAGGCACGAACCAAGTGAAGTCATACGGTGGGTTTTACGGTCCGTGAACCATTACACGGACCGTGTGGGTGCTTCTGTTAGCGACTATTTCAGTTAATTGCTCCATTTTATTAATGGTTAATTGGTAATTTTAATTATTTCTAGGGCCATTTTAGCCTTTCTAAAGTCTCCTAAAACCCCAAATTAAATCCTAATCCCCTTTTTATTCATTCAAGCCTTCAAATTCATCTTCCAATTGTCTCAATTTTCTCTCATCCACCATTGAAGACCAATCTTGAAGTTGGGGGAAATTCAATTCGTCATCAGAAACTTCTCAATCTTCTTGTTAAACTCAAGGTATGTGGGTTTGATTCATGGTTTCTCTTTCAACCATGAAGACCCAAAATCCTTTTCTCAATTTTTGATAAATTATGATTTTTTTTAAATGGATCTTTTGAATTAAGAATGATTTAGTGCAATTGAAGTATGGGCTGTTCTTATTTAAAAATTTCAAGGTGAATTAAGCCCCTAATTGATGAATTACTTTGATTTAAGATGGTATAAGTATGCATGTCCCCTTATTATTTAATTTATGTATGGGTAATGTTAAATGGAGATTTAATTATTGATTTAACTTTGAATTTCTTATGAATTCTTCTTGATTTGAATTTAAATTATGAATTCAAGTACCCATGCTATTATCATTATCATTCATGGCATTTGCATGCATGTACATGGATTTTCATGAAAGATTTGATGTGGGATAAGTCCCAAATATGTTTATCACTATGATTTTGATCAAGTATGGGTTATGACAAGAATGTGATCACATAATGTCTATGATTTGGATCTTTGAGCAACCATGGGTGTTTATACCAATATGATTTGACAAGTATAGAGCTACTCTTATGCATGAAGTTTGACATGAAAATGTATTTGACTTTTTAGCCGAATGAAGCATGATTATGAAGATGTGTTTACCTTTGGTCAAGTATGCATGAAAGTGAAGCAAGTGATTTGGCCTTTAAGCCTAAGTATTCATGATTGTGATGTCAAGTGTTTCCTTTCCATTTTAAAAGCATGTATATGTATACATATTCTTGTGGGATGAAGACTTAGTACCGAGAAGGATTGGAGTAGTAAGTGAGCTATCCCCAAGGGTCCCACTCCTTTCCCGGAACTATGTGCCAACATAGGTCATGCTACCAAAATGGGAGGCCCGTAAGGTATGCTATTCTATAATATGATATGTTATGTAAACCCTTCCAAAATGACCGGATCATAAGGAAGGTGGCCATCACACCAAAATGATCGGGTCGTAAGGTGTGGTGTAGATTACCTTTGACAAGTAATCTTTTCCAATCCGATAGGAGGCCTCATCGGGCAAGTTCATGTTGTAGCTTACATGAGTTTGGATGTTGGTTGTGGTCACATCCCCTATACTATAAGCATTATGGCATTTCATGCATCATGGATTCATGTCATATTGGTATACTATCCCTTCCTATATTCTCCTTCAATGTGTGTGCCCTTGCCATCTAGCTTGGTCGTAGGCTCATGTTCATATGCATTGCATGCCCGCATACTTAGTGTATTATTATGTGCTAACCCATACTCTTTGTCTACATGTTCTAACCATGTAGGGACCAGAGATGATTTCCTTCCACTGTTGGACATTTAGCTAAGATTCAAAGTGTTGCTTGTGGTGAGCCCTATGTTCCAAGGGCAACATCCAATTTCATATACCTTTGCCTTTATTTTATGTTTCTTTACTTTATGACTTGAGGGTGAGCTCGGATCATGTCGAGGCCCCGTCTTATCCTATGTAGAGGCATTGTTGGACATATAGACTATTGAACGTTATGCTATATGATACTTGTAATGATATGGTTACCTATGTTGAGTGATGGTATCTTATGTGATGTTTCCATTTTCGCTTATGCTAGTATGACATGATTTGCTTGGGAATGTGCTTATGTGGAAAGTCCCTAACCCTTCTTTCCCCCATAGTTTGAGTCATACTTACCCGCCCCTTAGAATATAATTGCTATGTGCTATGTGATTCATGCTTATCCCATTCCCGGCAACATCCCCATGGCTTGATCGAGGACTCTCGGGTTCTCCTTCGCCATGTCACATCTAGGCCCTACTCTCAAATCGTGACACCCGACTTCAAGGGTGAGGAATTTCACAATGATGAACCCTCTGATATTTTATGGCTCCAAAGTGGAAGAGGACCCCATGAATTCATTGACAAGGTGTACACAATACTTGCTATTATGGGGGTGAGATTGGAGGAGAAAGCGGAACTTGCGTCCTAATATCTCAAAGGCCTTTTTGTCACGACCCGAGAGTAGGGCCTAGATGTGACATGACGAATGAGAACCCGAGAGTCCTCAATCAAGCCATCTAAGAATCGATTCACACATCATTGGTTCAGAAGCACGTAAAAATAACAAGTAGCACATAATTCTAAGGGATTTTGGGGCTTTGGAATCAAGCTATGGGGATGTCATCGAGGAAGGGATTTTCATGAATCACATAGCACATAACAAGTACATTCTAAGGGGCGGGTAAGTATGACTCAAGCTATGGGGGCAAGAAGGGACTTGGGACTTTCCACATAAGCACATTCTAATCAAGTCGTACCATAGTAACATAAGCATAATCATAGTCAAAGCATAAATAACCATAACATATCAATAAACACATAGTACGACGTACAATAGAATTCAATATGTCCAACAATGCCTCTACATAGAATAAGATGGGGCCACGATATAACTCGGGCTCACCCTCAAGTCATAAGATAGAAAAGACATAATAAAGCATAAGCTAGAGGAAGGTGGATATTGACCTTGAAATAAAGGGCTTACCCCTAGCAATAATCTAAGGTCTCCAAGGTAAACGTTCAAAGGTGGATAGAGGTCATCTCCGGCCCCTACATAGATTGAACATGTAAATAAAGAGTATGCGTTAGCACATATAATGCACTAAGTATGCGGGCATGCAATGCACATGAACATGAACCTACTAAACAAAAACTAGATGACAAGGGCACGTATATATATAGAAGGAGTATATAAGCAAGGAAAAATATTATATCGATATGCCATGAAATCCAAGATGCATGAATGCAGAACCTACATATTCATAGCGGGGATGTGACCTCAACTGATAACAAGAGAGACCAAACGAGCTACTACTTGGAATTGGACTACTTGCCAAGTAGATCCCAAGTCACCCTAAACAGGGGAAAAACAATTCATCCCACAATGGGAGAAATTCCATGTTGGCACATGGTTTGATAGAAAGGAGTATGGACCCTTGGAGATAGTTCATCCCAACTCTAATCATTCGATACTTAATCACAACCCATGGGAATACATATACGTATACAAGCTTTCAAATGGAGGTACAATACTTTGAATCAATGTAATGCAAGGTTGGGCTAAAAATCCAAATCGTAATTCAAGTTCAAAGCCAAACAAGAGTTCAAGTATCAAGTTCAAGGATCAATGCATAGGAGTAGCATATTCTAAACAAGTACAAGATGGTGTAAACACCCAAGATGCTCAAAGGGCCAAGTCAAGACAAGATGTGATCACATTCTAGTCATATCCCATGTCTTACCAAAATCAAGTCAAGTCAAGTAGGTCTAAGCCCA
>JBCEWC010016110.1:0-13317 GCA_038996855.1 Solanum aculeatissimum | reverse complement strand
TTCCTTTTGATTAGGGATTTAAAATAGGTGACTTGGAACACCAAAACTCAATTCCAAGTGGCGACTTTGAATAATAAGTAATCCCTTCTCAAAACATTACTTTAATTGGAAAAACTCTATTTTTCAAAATTCACGTTGGAAAAAATAGGGGTGTGACAGGGTCTAAACAAAGGGAGTTAATGAAGGCGCACAAACTGAGAATGGATAGGCTTGAGGTGATAATTGGTGACCATGGGAAGGAATTGGCCAACTTGAAGGATAGGGTGGATGCTATAGAGAAGTCAGGTGGTGGAAGTGCTAACATGATGGCTTTAAAAGCCAATGTTACTTCATTGAAGAAAAAGGTAGCAGCCCTCAGGTCCACGAATTTGAGCACATTCTTTGATGGGCTGGAAGATCCACTCAAAGTGAATATGACTGTGGTTCCCAATGATGAATTGACTGTGAGGCGCTAGACTGGGTAGAGAGCCAAATCATGGACACTATGAAAGCAACATCTCTTCTTGACTAATCCATGATAGGCATATCTGGTGAAAGTGAGCTCGAGTTTGTAAGTCCTTTGATTGATCTTGAGTGTGCACCACTCGAATAGGGCATTTATATCCCCCATGACCATCTCTTTAACTTCATAACCACTACCACAACAGGATTGATTTTGATCAGGGGGATACTAATACTTATTTCTTTCTTTTATGCTTGATTTCTAGTGTCCATTGCACATTGAGGACAATGTTTTTAATTAGGAGGGGGTGAGCATTTGGAGTTTCCTATCTTTATTGATGCCTCGTGATTTTGATGTGCTTGAGGAGACTATGATGTCTATTTTGATTTTGTTGATGAATATTGAGGCAATTTTAACCTTTTGGTTTGTAAATAATTTTAATTTGGGTTCTAATAGAGTAGTACTTGCTTTGCTATTTTAATTTTCTTTTTTTAGTTGAATGGATGAATATTACAAATGATGTCCTTGAATTTTGGAAAACCCTGAGCATATATGAAAAGCCATTTGAATGTGAATGTCATATCTCTAGTCCTTAGCAATTCGAGCATCGATGACCCATCTCTTCGATTCAGATAGTGTCATGGACGAGGAGCATGTACTCACTCACTAATTAGTCCTATTCTTGATAAATCAATTCATGCATGGATATGACGCATCTTGAGTTGACTATGTGAGTGATTGAGCTTGGATATGCGATGATTGAAAATTGCAAGTGAGTTGCCATTGTTTAAATGCAAATCCATTGTGCCAATGTGAGATTAGAAATTTTGTTGAAAGGCATGTTTTGCTACATCTAGAGCTTTCTCGGTTTGTCTTGAGGAGTAACTTGGTTGATTCTGGATAAGGAAAGGACCTTATGTCTTGTTTGGTCCCATTGAATCCATTTTGACCATACTGATATCCATTGACAATGAATTGAGTCCTTAGTGAAACCCCTTTGAGCCTTGATCCTTTCTTTAGCAACCATGTAGCCTTGACTTGTATTTGTGAAAGACAATTCCTTCTTGTTCTTTTTCAATCCTTCTTCGAGCTTGAAATAATCAAAGTGATGACCAAAAGCCAAAGTTGGGGGTGTAAGTAGAAAGAAAGGGTGTCCCCCATGAAAAAGTTGAGGAAAGACAAAAGAAAAAGAAAGAAAAGGGAGGAGTCCTAGTATTGATTAAAGCAAGAAAAAGATTGAAAAAGCTTAAAAATAGGAAAGAAAAAAGAATTTCTTGAAAAAGAGGACCCTCTGAAGTTTTGAAAAAGGGAGAGACACTTAGGCTGATAAATTAAAAACTAAAGAAGTGTCGAACTAAGAAGAAAAGAAGAGGATCAAAAAGGACCTCTAAGCATGAAAATAATGTGTTGAGTTTGAGGAGGGATGAGTGACTACTATCCATATGTTATCCTACCTAAACTTAACCCTACATTATAGTCCTAACAAATCCCTTTGGGATCCTAGTCCGGAATAAAGTCAAGTGAATTTCGAATGAGAATAGGGGCAAGCCTATGGGTTGAAGCCCACATGCTATGTCTCAATTGAGACAGTGAGAGTTGAAGAGATCCCTTGAAAATAATGTCATAATCTTGTGAGTCCAGGATCTTCTTTGGCATGAGGTAAAATGGTGATGCCTTTAGGCAGTGATCAACACCATGAGCAATTGTGAGCATAGCCATATTTTGATTACTCCTTAGTCACCTCTTGAGGCTTCAAAATCACGTAAGTTGTTTGTGAAAGTTTGAGAGAGTGTGAAAAAGGTGGAAATATATGTGTTACTCCCTATGGCCCTGTCTGCAAGCTTTGGAATTGGATGAACTGATATTTGATTTGCTTGAGGGCAAGCAAAGGCTTAAGTTAGGGGTATTGATGAGTCCATATTTTGGACTTATTTTGGGTCTAGTTTGCAAAGAAATTTTATTAATAGTGTGCTATTATTTCCAATATTTAACAAATATGCATGTGCTATGACATGAAATGAAATTAAAATTGCACAAATGAATGATACATGACAAGCCTTGAGAAGAAAGCAAAAGTGTTAGAAAGGCAGAGAAAAGCGATGTCTCCTATATATTTCATGATCCACCGAATCACCAGAGAGACCGCCTAGTATTTCAATAACCAAGGGTCATTGGCACAACCCGTACCTAGGGCCTAGCCATGACACGACAAATGCAACACTCAAAGACATCCCATTCAAGCCTCGTGTTCATATCATAAGCATTCATAAGGTAAAAATAAGCATACATAAGATAATAAGCAAGCGGAAGTACATGAAATATAAATGTCATAGTTCCCATAGGAAACATACATCCAATCCATAGTCCAAAACATATCTCTACATCATATCATAGATCTTGGGTGGGACTAGCACAGAGTTCTCTAGCTCACCCTCAAGATGTACATCAAATAAAAATAGAAGATAAAGTCTCAGGGTAAAGGAAAACATCATAGTGCTTGTTTCCTAAGTATGAGAACTCACCAAAAACTTTTCAATACTAGATATCCGGAACTAGCCACAAAATGGAATAGCCTCCTCATCGGCCATCCCTATATAATTTGGGTCATGTAGATAAAGAAGCATGTGTTAGTACATAAAATGCACTAAATAAATAGGTATGCCATAAAATAAAAGGACATCATAATAATATCAATAAGCATAATCATCATCAATAGAATAGGGTACAATATGCATGAGCATGCATGCTAAAAATCATATGAGAAAACATCATAAAACTCCATAAGGCATAATTACATATATATGTGGGAATAAAATCATAACCGATATTAATAAGACCATATGGACTATTACATGGAATCCTGATGTTCACTCTCATCGAGTTAAGAGGAGTCTACTTTGCCAAGGTAAACTCTATAATCACATTATAGGCTCTATCCTAGCACGATGAGAACCATCATTTTGACCCCACACTTTAGGCTCTATCCTAGCACAATGAGTGTCCATTAGAAGCTATGTGGATCCATTAGCATACCTTTAAGGTATAAAATCATAAACATCATTCCTATGGTGGCACATAGTTATGGGACTATGGTATCTGCCAAAGCCCTCTTGGTGCTAAGTCATATCCCACAAAATACTTTAAATCATGCATATATGTATATAGTTTTCAACATAATTCATACTTCATTAAAATCATACTTTCATAATTCATAAAGAGTCATCATAGCTTTCATGAAACATCATATCATAAGAATAGTCCATTAACTTTGCTTTCGTCATGGTGTGGGTAGACATTTCCACCTTAACATCATCATCATAAACATTTAGGGTTTTCATTACCCTCTTTATCATAACATCATCATAACTTTGATACCACCATCATGATCATAAAACATGCTTTTACATACTTGAAATCATAATTATGAAATTTTATAGATTTATCATAAGAGATTAGGGCTAAGTGTGGGCTCATGAAAAATTGAGTCAAAATCATGCAATTGAATAAAATTCATAGAGTAAAATATGTATTAAAATCAATTTGAATCATTAATAAAGGAACCCACATCAAATCATTAAGCCCTAATCATGCATACTTTGAAATCATATAAATTTACTAGAAAATCATATACATCATGAAACTTATCATAGTTCATGCATAGGTAGTCTTAATCATCATGTAGAAATCATAATCCATGCATTAGGAATCCTAGATTAAAAGCCCATAAGAAATCATCATGAAACTTTGATTAAAAGAGATTTTGGATTGGGATTCATGGATGAAACTAATCCATGAATAAAGCCCTACATACCTCAAGTACAATCCCTAAGATTGAGGCAAGAAATTTGAAGAAATCCTTAGTAAACCCTCAACTTTAGATTCAATGGAACCCTTGGCTTAGAGAGAGAAATATTAGAAATCCTTAAGAGAAAACTTTTAGAGTTAGAGTCTTTGAATGAGTTAGGAATAGTTCTTATAGGTACTAGGTCAGTTAGGGTAGTTAGACAGACCAAAATGATGTACTTTAGGACTTAGGAGGATTGGAAAAGTAAAAAATACTCTTCATTAAAAATTACCAAAGTTGTCCATGAGACCCCTCTTATGGGTTGTGGAATAACATATGTCTCTTAGACTAGGGTGTCACAGAAGTTTAGCTACTAGAATTCTCCACGAGTGCACTTACGACTCGTAGAAATATTTGTGGTCCATAGAGTCCTTCGTAACATGATTCCTTCCTTAGACAGATTTTTGGTTCCTTAAGACCCTTTTCACGATAACAGTCTACGAGTTGTAGAATGTTCTATGGCTCATATGTTATTTTGTAGACAATTCCAGTGACCGCTTTAAATTTTTCATCTTTTCCTGGAAATTTCTACGAGGTCTCCTATGACTTGTGGGTTTCTTTATGAGTCGTAAATGGGCTCGTATAGTCGAACCTTTGGGGATTTTTTTATCTTCTCACTTTCCAAGCTTTTAAACATAGGGGGTGTTACAATATCTCCCCTTTGGGATCATTCGTCCTCGAATAAGACAAGATTATCTTGAATGGATTAGAAAATAGGTCATCGTCATAGCAAAATACAAAAATACAACTTAATCATCATTTCATAAAGTCATCAAACTCATGCATCAAATATCATTCAAAAATAGTTTTATGATCATGTATGCATGGAACTTAACAAGAATTATGCATTCATGATAGTTTTGAAGGAATAGATCCCATTAAGTACCTTAAGCTTGAGTAGAAGGAAAAAGATAAGGGTATCATTCCATCATATCCGCCTCAGCTTCCCATGTAGGACCTTCACTTTATTGGTTTGTCCATAACACCTTGTTGGATGCAATTTCTTTGTTCCTCAACTGTTTCACTTGTCGATCCAAAATCTCAATTGGTACTTCTTCATAGGTCAGAATTTCTCCAATAGTTACATTTTCCAATGAGACAATAGCACTAGAATCACCCATGCATTTTCTTAGCATTGAAACATGGAACAACAGATGAACCATAGCTAGTTTTGTAGGAAAATCTAGATCATAAGCTACCTTCCTAACATTTTTTACTGTCTCATAAGGTCCCACGTATCTAGGACTCAATTTGTCTTTCTTGCCAAAACGCACCACTCCTTTCATTAGGAAAACTTCTAAATATACCCAATCACCTTTATTAAATTCTAATTCTCTTCTTCTTATATCGGCATATGACTTTTAACGACTTTGAACAACCCTCAATTTTTCTCTTATGACTTTTGCCTTTTCCATAACATCAATTACCAAGTCTGGTCCAATTAAGGACATCTCTCCTATTTCAAACCATCTTACTAGTAAGCTACACTGCCTACCATATAATGCTTCAAATGGAGTCATACCAATACTTGAATGGAAACTATTATTATAGGAAAATTCAATAAGAGGTAGGTGATCATCCCAACTTCTTTTGAAATCAAGTACATAAGCTCTCAACATGTCTTCCAATGTTTGTATGGTCCTTTTGGCCTGTCCATATGTTTGAGGATGAAATGTGGTGCTACTATTTACCTTTGTACTAAGACCCTTTTGAAATGATTTCCAAAAATGAGATGTAAATTGAGTACCTCTGTTTGATATGATGGACAATGGCACTCCATACAACTTTACCATCTCATGAATATAGACCTTAGCATAATCTTCAGCACCATTCAAAGATGTTTTTGCCTCACTTGGTATCAATATCTCCCCACTTCTCAAATTGTTCACCCATACTCCCAAATAAGATAAACGGTCCAATTCTTTAACCAACTCTTTATTACCACTCTCCACATATTCCATACTACCCATAGACACTTTATTCAACGCATCGTCCATAATGTTTGCTTTACCAGGGTGATACATCACACTCATGTCATAATCTTTTAAAAGTTTCAACCATCTTCATTGCCTTAAATTTAGGTCCCTTTGGCTAAACACATGTAAGCTCTGTCGGTGAATATATCAACATGGAATCCATAGAGGTAGTGTCGCCAAATCTTTAATGCAAAAACAATTGCCAACAACTAGAGATCGTTTGTTGGGTAGTTCTTTTCATGCACCTTTAATTGTCTCGAAGCATAAGAAATGACCTTCTCGTGTTGCATCAATACATAACCCAAGCCTATATATGAGGCATCAAAATACACCACAAAACCTTCTGAACCTTCAGGCAATGTCAAAATAGGAGCCGAGGTAAGACGATCCTTCAACAATTGGAAGCTCCTTTCACACTTTTCGAACCATTGGAATTTCACATTCTTTTGGGTCAACCTAGTCAATGGAGAAGCAATGGAGGAAAATCCCTCAACAAACCTTCTATAGTAACCGGCCAAACCTAGAAAACTTCTAATGTCGGATGGAGACAACTATCTAGGCCAATTTTTCACTGCCTCTATTTTCTTTAGATCAACTTTGACACCATCGCCCAAAATAATATGATCAAGGAAAGTCACTTCTCTTAGCTGCTATACTTAGCAAAGAGTTGTTTATCTCTCAAAGTTTGCAACACAATCATGATCTTTCATATCTTCTGAATAGACCAAAATATTGTCTATGAATACCACCACGAACATATCCAAAAATGTTTGAATATCCTATTCATCAAATTCATAAAAGTAGGAGGGGCATTTGTTAGTCCAAAAGACATAACCAAAAATTCAAAATGACCATACCGGGTTCTGAATGTTATTTTTTCAATATCATCATCCTTCACCCTCAATTGGTGATATTCGAACCGGATATCAATCTTAGAGAAATTGTTTGCAACTTGAAGTTGATCAAATAGGTCATCAATCCTTGGAAGTGGGTACTTATTTTTTATGGTTACCTTATTCAATTGCCTATAGTCCACGCACATCCAAAGTGAACCGTCTTTTTTTTACAAACAATACGAGAGCACCCCATGGTGACACACTAAGCCTTATGAACTCTTTATCAAGAAAATCTTTTAACTGTTCATTGGACTCTTTCAATTTTGTCGGGGCCATACAGTAAGGAGGTATAGAGATAGGTTAGGTGTCGGGCCAAAGATAAATACCAAAATCAATTTCCCTAATAAGAGAAAGACCTAGTAAATCATCAGGAAAGACATCAGGAAACTTGTTTACTATAGGGACCGAATCAGAAGGGGGAACATAGGACTCAACATCCATGACTTGGACGACATGATATAGACATCTTTTAGAAATCATTTTCATGGCTTTCATATAATTGACAAACTTCCCTTTGAACATAGAATTAGTTCCCTTCCATTCAAGAACAGACTCATTAGGAACTTGAAAGGTGACCTTGCGAGTCCTACAATCGATAGAAGCATAGGATGCATGCAACCAATTCGTGACAAAAATAACATCAAAATTGGCCATATCAAGCTCAACTAGATCTAATGGGAAGACTTTATGCAAGACCAACATGGAACATTTTCTATAGACTTTCTTGGCTTGAATTGACTTTACAATAGGAGTAAAAATAGAATAAGGCTCTAGCAACACTTTTGGAAGCACATCAAATTTAATAAAGACATAAGGAGCAACAAAAGACATAATGGCACCGGGGTCAAGCAAGACATACATATCATGATCAAAGACTTTTAACATACCAATAACCACATCGGTAGCTTCCGAAAATTCTTGCCTAGAATGCAAAGCATAGAATCGATTACCACGGGGACCACTACCTTGATCTTGGGCACCTTATTGCACTTGACCCTTTTTAGCCACTTGACCTTGTGGACGACCTCTCTTACCTTTGTTAGTTGCATAGGGACAATCAACAATTTTATGTCCTACCTTTCCACACCCAAAACATGCATTGGTACCCCTTAAGCATTCACCAACATGGTTCCTCTCACATTTAGGGCACCTAGGAGGATTGGAACCACCTATCACAACATATCGTTGAGCTTTGGGATTGGACCATTTTGCTTTGTTAGACTTTTGAGTAGCACCCTTTGAAGACCCTTGGCCCTGATAGAATCGGCCACCACCAGATTTAGCATAGGAGAATCCTCCATCATGGCGAGCTCTTTTGGACTCTCTTGATCTCATCTTTTATAGTTTCTCACTCTCCACTTGTTCGGCGTATGTCATGATCCTAGAGATATACATTTTCTTGACAAGCATGACATCATTGCATTCCATTTACACCAAATTAGACACCCCTAAAATGAACTTGTTCATACTAGCCCTTGAATCAGCTACTAACGAAGGAGAAAACTTGCATAATTTTGTGAACTTGAGGGCATATTCCCTCACACTCATACCCCCTTGCCTCAAACTCATGAACTCTATCACCATAGTTTCCCGTAGTTCAACTGGAATCAAGAAAGCAACTTTGAACATCTCTCAGTTAATAACTCCTTCATCAACCCTTTCAGACTTCCATTGGGTGTACCACACTTGAGCCACACCCTTAAGTTGGTATGCTTCCAAGCTGGCCATCTCCTCAAAAGACACCCTCCATGATCTCTACTATCTTGTAAATTTCATCAACAAACTCTTGTGGATCCTCATCCACCTTTGAACCATGAAACTCTGGAGATTCATTCTAGCAAAATATCTTATCCTCGAAGTTGAAGTGGGAGCCTTAGAAGAAGCAACTATCTGGGCCAACATCAAAATCACGATCCTAAGTTCATTATTAGAAACCAGATCCACCTGAGGGACTTGAGAAACTTGCAGAGCAGGTGGGACTTGATTTACATCGGTATTTTTTCCCCTTAGAAATGGAGCACGTCGTGGAGCCATTTTTGAAATCACCAAGGGATAATTGTTAGGACACGGAAGCTTAGAAGGCAAGACATAGAGTACAAATAAAGAAGTGAAGTCTTTTTCTTAAAACATCTCATAGCCTCCTATTCATGGATGTGATGCGTTTCACACCAATGAATAAGACTCTACTTGATGTGGCATGTTGGACTCCCTAGGATGCTTTCAAACCTTGTGCTTTGATACCACTTTTGTCATGACCCAAACCTAGGGCCTAGCCATGACACAGAAAATGCGATACCGAAGGCATCCCATCCAAGCCTCGTGTTCATATCATAAGCAGTCATAAGGTAAAAATAAGCATACATAAGAGAATAAGCAAGCAAAAGTATGGAATTACATCAAATATAAACATCATAGTTTCCATAGGAAACATACATCCCATCCATAGTCTAAAACATGCCTCTAAATCAAATCATAGATCTTGGCGGGGACTAGCACATAGTTCTCTAGCTCACCCTCAAGATGTACATCAAAGAACAATAGAAGATAAAATCGAAAAGTAAAGAAAAACATCATAGGGATCGTTCCCAGGGTATGGGAACTCACCAAAAACTCTTCAATACTTGATGTCTGGAACTAGCTATGAAATGGAATAGCCTTCTCGTCGTTCGTCCCTACATGAGTTGGGTCATGTAGATAAAGAAGCATGTGTTAGTACATAGAATGCACTAAGTACATAAGTATGCCATGAAGTAAAAGGACATCACAATAATAGCAATATGCATAATCATCATCAATAGGATAGGGTACAATATGCCTGAGCATGCATGCTTCAAATTATATGAGGAAACGTCATAAAAATCCATAAGGCATTATTGCATACATATGTGGTAATAATACCATAGCGGCATTCATAAGACCATGCAGACTATTATGTGGAATCCCAATGTTCACTCTCATCGAGTTAAGAAGAGTCGAGTTTGCCAAGGTAAACTCTATTCTCATCCTATAGGATCTATCCTAGCACAGTGAGAACCATCATATTAACCCCACCCTTTAGGCTCTATCCTAGCATGGTGAGTTTCCATTAGAATCTATATGGATCCATTCGCACACATTTAAGGCATAAAATCATGAACACCATTCCTATGGTGACACATAGTTATGGGACTATTGTATCTACCAAAGCCCTCTCGATGTTAAGTCATATCCCAGAAAATACTTTAAATCATGCATATATATATATATATATATATATGCATGATTATATATATTATTTTCATTATAATTTATACTTCATTAAAATCATGCTTGCATAATTCATAAATAGTCATCATAGTGTTCACATCATATCATAAGAATAGTCCATTAACTTTGCTTTTTTCATGGTGTGGGTAGACATTCCCACCTTAATATCATCATCATAAATATTTAGGGTTATCATTACCCTCTTTATCATAACATCATCATAGCCTTGATACCACCATCATTGTCATAAAACATATTTTTACATACTTGAAATCATAATTATGAAACTTCATAGCTTTATCATAAGAGATTAGGGCTAAGTGTGAGCTCATGAACAATTGAGTCAAAATCATGCAATTGGATAGAATTCATAGAGTAAAACATGTATTAAAATCAACTTGGATCATTAGTAAAGGAACCCACATCAAATCATTAAGTACTAATCATGCATATTTTGAAATCATATCCTTTCACTTGAAAATCATATACATCATGAAATTCATCATAATTCATGCATAAGTAGTCTTAATCATCATGTAGAAATCATAATTCATGCATTAGGAATCCTAGTTTAAAAGCCCATAAGAAATCATCATGAAACTTTGATAAAAAGAAGGTTTTG
Organism: Solanum aculeatissimum; assembly: GCA_038996855.1. Classification (NCBI taxonomy): domain Eukaryota; kingdom Viridiplantae; phylum Streptophyta; class Magnoliopsida; order Solanales; family Solanaceae; genus Solanum; species Solanum aculeatissimum. The sequence goes on along the minus strand of JBCEWC010016110.1, from coordinate 2,291 downwards.
GATTGGGCTTCATGGATGAAACTAATCCATGAATAAAGCCCTACATACCTCAAGTAGAATCCCTAAGATTGAGGTAAGAAATCTGGAGAAATCCTCAGTAAACCTTTAGCTTCAGCTTCAATGGAACCCTTGACTTAGAGAGAGAAATATTAGAAATCCTTAAGAGAAAACTTTAAGAATTAGAATCTGAATGAGTTAGGAATAGTTCTTATAGGTACTAGGCCAGTTAGAGTAGTTAGGAAGACCAAAACAACGTAGCTTAAGACTTAAGAGGATTGAAAAAATCAAAAACACCCTTCATTAAAAATTATCGAAGTCGTCAACGAGACCCCTCTTACAGGTCGTGGAATGACATACAGCTTGTAGACACTCTTGTAGACTAGGGTGTCACAAAAGTTTAGCTACTGAAATTCTCCACGAGTGCACTTACGACTCATAGAAACACATATGGGTCATAGAGTCCTTCGTAATATGCTTCCTTTCTTAGATGAATTTTTGGTTCCTTAAGGCCTTTTTCACGATAACAGTCTACGAGTCATAAAATGTTCTACGGCTCGTATGTTACTTCATAGATAATTCCTTTAAATTTTTTATACTTTCCTGGCAATTTTCACGAGGTCACCTACGACCTGTAGGTTTCCTTATGGGTCGTAAATGGTTTTGTATAGTCGAACCTTCAGGGATTTTCTACCTTCTCACTTTTCCAAGCTTTTAAACATAGAGGGTGTTGGAGTCATTCCCAAGTCAAGAAAGTGGTCAGCATCAATGTCGCCAAACATATTCGGCGCACCGTCAAATGGCTTAAGAGACCACCTAAAATTACAGTATGCAAAGTCCCTAAACCATGGAAAGAAGGCGATGAGATAAGAACTTTGGTGAATCGCCAAAATTAATCGACAGAGTAAAGGACCATCGCCCAATGTTGCAGAGGAACAAGCCTTAAGAGGATGCAAAGGAAAGAGGTTTAAGTGCACTTTCAGTGCATTGCTAGAGTGCTCGATGATGGTCAGCCTTGATCCCTGAACGACAATTCATGACACAAACTCTCACACTTTTACAGGGACTATTTAAGTGAATTGAAAAGGACATTGTAGATAGCAGAGAATATTAGAGAATAGAGAACAGAGTACATAGAACCTTCCTTCTTTAGAGCACAAGGGTTGCTAGGGTTTTCAAGCTTTTGGGAAGCAACTTTGAGGAGATCTATTGGTGTAAATCAATTGTTCTCTATTCAATCTTGTTGACCATGATTTCAGCTACAATATTTGGTATTAAATTTCTAATTTCTAATATATGTGGCTAAAACTCCCATGTTGGGGGTGTGCCATTGATATGGGTTCTTAATTTACTTATTGGGTCTTTGGTATTTTGACATCACTACAAGAAATATAGTCTCTAAGGAAGGGAAATCTGGTCCCAAATAGTCTATTGCGATGGAAAAAATCTTGTCGCCACCCATCCTTAAAGGCCTCTTCGCTAAAGGTCAATTAGGACGGGCTGATTTAACTCGTCTCTAAATGTCTTTATAGACGGGCGGAAAGCTGGTCGCAAATTTACTTTTAGAGACCATATGTCTCGTCCCAAATTGATGATTTTCTTCTTAGAAAACTAGTTACATTCTGGTTTTTAAATCCCTTTAGCGACTAAAAACTACCTCGTCCTAGATTACTCTTTTGGGACAAGAAACTACCTCATCCCAAATTACTTTTTTGAGACGAGTAATTACCTCATCGTAGATAACTTTTTACGACTAGTAACTACCTCGTCCTAGATAAACCTTTAAGGACGAGAAAATATCTCATCGTAGATCACTTTTCACAACTAGTAGCTATCTCGTCCTAGATGAACCTTTAGGGATGAGAAGTTGTATCGAAGATTGCCTTTAGAGACTAGCAATATTTTTTTATCTCTAATTGATCATCAATGTTTCTTGAGCTTCATATCATATAATCATAAAATTTATCAATAAATATAGGAATGCTAATTAAAATCTCAAACAAAAGGCTAATATAAATATTATAAAAATTGTTTAATATCCCATGATGCTAGTTTCAAATTCGCTTAACAATAATAGTGTAGCTAATCATCATCTCGAATTAGACTACGATATCAAATTTTGTATAAGTACTTCCGTAGTAAAATAATAATGTCTTGTGCATCTTTTAAACTTTGCATCTTGACTTGTAACTTCAATCTTCAAAATCTGTAAGTAAATTTTTTTTAACAAACCATAAGTAACTATTGGTATATATAATAATACATGCAAATTTTAAACTTAAATTAGTTAAATT
>JBCEWC010016109.1:0-13320 GCA_038996855.1 Solanum aculeatissimum | reverse complement strand
TTTGACCTTAGCCTTAGACTTAGGCCTAGAATGGTGTCCTAATGCACCTCAAATCATTAGGTGGCGACTCTTCAATCGATTCAAAAATCCCAAAAGAGTCGTTGCCACGACGTCGTCCAGGTTCCCTTTTTTCCGCGAGGAAAAAATGGGGCGCGACATACATGATAATTAATTTTTTAACTATCAAAATTTAAATAGTAATGAGGTATTGAATTTATGTGCTGGCTTAGACCTTTCTCCCTAACAGATGAATTTAATACAAATCATTAAGTATTTAAATGCTAGTTAGATAATCTGTATTAACTCTCCTAAACTGAGTAATACATGATTGTATCAATGTAACTAGGGTTTAGGATTTTTACTTTACTTAAACTAACTGTAAACTCTCCAACTGAGTTAGGTCTGTATAAGTTTATGGAGTGAATAATCAGTCATTACATATGCATATTTTATGAGTAGTTCTCCAATTCCAATGATTGACTATTCAATACATGATGTGTATATATATATATGGTGAGTTTGAATTTAATTATTCAATGTTTATATGATTGCATATTAATCTATTGTATTTTTTTTAATCTCAGATTCAACATGTATCCTATTAACCCCATTGTTACTATTTTGAGTCAAAATAAACTTGTATCTGGCACTGCTTTACTTGGCTTATCTAGTAGACTGTTTTTAGCTTTCACGTGTCGAGAGGGATAAAACCCTTGAGGGTCCTATTACGTTGACTGAAGAAGAAATTTTGACATTGTGTTAACTATTGAAGAGTACAAATTTGTACTCCATGAAGAGTGTCCATTAAAACATGATGAACATTCTAGTGATGAGGAAAAACTCGCTTATCAAAGATGGGAAAAGGCTGATGAAAAGGCGAAGTGTTACATTCTAGCTTCAATGTCAAATGTACTACAACATCAAAATCAAGCTATGTTCTCTACTTTTGAGATTCTAGAGAATCTCAATCAAATGTTTGGGGACCAGAGTCGCGTAGCTAAGTAGACTGCCATGAGAGATCTCATGAACCCTCAGATGGCTAAAGGTACTCTGATTAGAGATCATATTTTGAGGATGATAAGTCTTCTGAATGAACTAAAGGTTATAAGGGCTGAAATTGATAATGAATCTTAAGTTGAGATGATATTGCAATCTCTGCCAGATAGTTTTCAACAATTTTGCCTGAACTATAATATGAATAAGATGAGTTTATCCTTGACACAATTGTTGAATTAGCTGCAGGCGGTAGAGACGATTGTAAAAAAAAAGGTACCATCTATGGCACTACATGTTGAGAAATGTTCTACTTCTAGACTGAAAGGTGGACAAAAGAAGAAAAAAACTAACAAATCTAAGGTACCTAGACCTTCAACTGAAGGTGTGAAAAAGACTAAGGGCAAGTGTTTTCATTGCAAGATGCCGGACCATTGGAAGGCCCAATGTCCAGTTCTCTTAGCCAAGAAGAAGAACAACTCAGGTAATTCAGTTTCACTTGTCGTTGAAATATGTTTAGTAGCTGTTTCTACAACTTCATAGTGTGTAGATTTAGGAGCCATGGATCACATCTGTACTACTTTGCAGGGGTTTCCAAAATTGTGCAAGCTGATTAGAGGTGAAATTAGTATTTTTCAAGCAGATGGATCAATGGCTCTAGCTTTAGCATTAGGAAATCTTAGCATTTCATTTGGTAGTGGTAATGTTTTAATTTTGAAAGACACATTATATGCATCTACTATTAGAAGAAATTTGATTTTAGTTTCTATAGCTTTGAGAGATGGTTATGATGTTAATTTTGTTTATAACGATTGTGTTATTAGTTAAAATAAATATTTTATCTCTGCGGGTTCATTGATTGATGGTCTTTTTATTACTAATGTCCCTCTAGAGCTGTAACAAACTAAAGAATTAAATAATGTCAACCTTTCAAGTAAAAGAAAGCGTTCCTCTGAATTTAATGAGACTTATTTATGACACTTACATCTATGTCAAATAACTCTAGAATGGATTTCAAGGTTGGTTTGAGATGGACCTTTAGGTTCATTAAAAGTGGAGGCACTACTAACATGTGAATCTTGTTTAGAAGGAAAAATGACTAAGAGACCTTTCCCCTAAAAAGGAAATAGAGCCAATGATAAATTAGAGTTAACTCATTTTGATTTGTGTGACCAAATGAGCATACATGAGAGAGGTGGATATGAGTATTTCGTGACTTTCATTGATGACTACTAAAAATATGAATATATTTATTTGTTGTGCCATAAGTCTAAATATTTTGAGAAATTCAAAGAATGTAAGCCAAAAACAGAAAAGCAACATGAAAAATACATCAAGTCATTGCGATCTGATCGTGGTGGCAAATACTTCTCCCTTGAGTTCATTAGTTACTTATCAAAACAAGGAATTATATCTCAAATATCTGCACCTAGAACACAACAATAAAATGGTGTAGCAGAAAGAAGAAATAGAACTCTTTTAGAAATGGTTAGATCCATGATGAGTTACTCTGATATGCCTTATTTGTTTTGGGGATATGCATTAGATATTGCTAATTATATTCTGAACGTAGTTCCTTCTAAGTCTGTACCTATGAAACCCATTGAACTGTTGACTGCATGTAAGCCTAGTTTGAAGCATATTCGAATTTGGAGATGTCCAACATATGTGCTAAAAGGGAAGACAAAAAAATTGGAACCTAAAATAGAAGTATGTATTTTTATTGGGTACCCTATAGGAATGAAAGGTGGCTCCCAAAGAAAAGAAAGTTATTGTAAGTACCAATGCTAAGTTTCTAGAAAGGAATTTTTTAATAAATCACGTTCCCTCAAGTAAACTAGTTTTATGGAAATTAAGCAAAGAAATAACAAATCAATCTACTGAATGTAATGAAAGCCAAATTCAAACCCCAGATGTTAGATTAACCTATCATTACATTCTAGTAGTGAGAGAGATATTAATAGACATATAATTTCACAAGTACAAGTTCCTCAAATCCATTACATCAAAGCAGTGGGAGTAGTACTGAGTAGATTGCAATAGAGGACAAAGTTGTTGATATCTCCACACTGCCAGGTGCTGAGGATAACATAGAGACTCAAGATCCTAAAAATAATATGGTTCAACCACAAGATCATAATAATGCAACTCTCTGTATCTGCCCCTACACCTACAATGACTAGTCGTAGTAGGAGAGTGATAAGAAAACCACTTCGATATGTACTCTTAGGAGAGTCTTTTGACAGAATTCTAGAAGAGTTGAATATCAAGCCCTTGAATTACGACGAAACACTACAAGATAAGGATGTAGAAAAATTAATCATTGCTATAAGATCAGATGGAGTCTATGTACTCTAATAAAGTCTGAGATCTTGTAGAACCATCTGTATATGGAGTCAAACCCATTGGATGTAAGTGGATCTATAAGAAAAAATAGAGGAGTAGACAGAAAAGTACAAACTTACAAAACTAGACTTGTTGCAAAAGGGTTTAGTCAGAAAAAAGGGATCAACTATAAGAAAACCTTTTCGCTATTAGTCATGCTTAAGTTTATTAGAATTCTCTTATCCATTGTTGCTCATTATGATTATGAGATTTAGTAGATGGACGCCAAGACAAGTTTCCTTAATGAAAGTCTTGATGGGAGCATCTTTATGCGACAACCAGATGGTTTCATAGAAAAAGGAAAAGAACACATTTGTGCAAGCTCAAAAGATCCATTTATTGATTAAAATAAGCTTCTAGGGCATGGAACACTTATTTTGACAATGCAGTCAAGAACTTTGGTTTTGAGCAATGTCTTGACGAGTCTTATGTGTACAAAAAGTGAAACGAGGACAAAGTAGTGTTTTTAGTATTATATGTAGATGACATATTGCTAATAGGAAACAACGTGGACATGATGAATTCATTCAAGGAATGGTTGTTCACTAATTTTGATATGAACGATTTGGGAGAAACTACTCACATTCTTGGGATCAAGGTCCTACATGATTGCAAGAAAAGGATATTAGGCTTATCTCAAACTCTTTATATTGATACTATTCTTACCAGGTTCAGCATGCATGAGTCTAAGAAAGTATTTCTACCTTTTAGAAAATAAATTTCTCAATCTAAGGATCAATGTCCTAATACATATGAGGAAATAGAAAGCATGAAGGCAATTCCTTATGCCTCAGGTATAAGAAGCCTTATGTATGCAATGTTGTACACTAGACCCGACATCTTCTTTGCTATGGGCATGGTTAGCGTATTTTAGTCTAGCCCTAGATGAGAATATTGGTCAACAACAAAACATATAATCAAGCACCTTAAAAGGACTGGATATTATATGTTGTTATATTATTCGAATGAGTTGGCACCCATAGGGTACATAGACTCAGATTTCCAATCTGATAAGGACTCTAGAAAGTCAATCTCAGAAAATGTGTTTACTTTGGGAGGCAGAGCTGTTGTTTGGAGGAGCATCAAGAAAACCTATGTTGTTGATTCCACCATGAAAGTCGAATATGTAGCAGCCTCTGAGGCGTCTAAGGAGATAGTATGGCTCATAAACATTCTAAAAGACTTAGGAGTAGTTCTTGCGATGTAAGTTCTACTCATAATATTTTGTAATAATAGTGGTGTGGTTGTAAATTCAAAAGAACCACGAAGTCTTAGAAAGCAAAGCAAATTGAGTATAAATATCATTTGATTCGAGACATATTGCAAAAAAGAGATGTGATGGTTGCAAAAATTGCATCAAAAAACAACCTAGCAGACCCTTGCACAAAAGCATTACTACACAAGTCTTTTGGTAGACATGTTGAAGGAATGAGTGATAGAATTGTAGGTGCACGGTTATGAGTCTAAGTGGGAGATTATTAGGACATACTATTAACCATGTATTTAAATATAGTATTATTTATTAAACAATTATTTATTTATTTATTCAATTCAATACTATGTTATATTAAAAAGCTAAATTTGTCATATATGTGTCTTCAGCTTATATAATAGATGATTTGGTGTATGAAATTTAAGCTTATACACAAAAGATCAAATTATCAGTTCTTATAAGTTAAAATTATAGTTCACAATCTAGATGAAAATTTAGACAAATCATCGGGAAGATTGTAGCACGAGATTATATGTAATTTATCTTGATTATGAGAATGGTATAGTTCTAGCTTCTCATGCTAGTATATTTTGTATGTATTGAACGGGACCGAGTAGAGATAGATATTTTGGACTGACTCATTAAAACATGTTCTCTAAACTATTAGATGTATTTATTTTCTTAATCCTGATATAATGATTATGAGCTGTATATATTAATTATCATTTTGATTTATTAAAAGGTGAGTCTGAGATGGACCAATATACCTGGTAAATTGGATAATAATAATATATATTGGTGAAATAATTAGTTAGTTGATGGAATCCATGTTTCAATGTAGAGATTGAGGATACACCTTTTTATGAGAAGCGTATAAGTTTTCATGTGCAAACCCGATTGGTAGATTTATGAATCTGGCGCATGAAATAAGTTAAGTATTTCTCCAAAGGAAATTAATCATTAAATTAAATTCGTTAGTAATTTAATTTATTGATTTGTATATGTAGTCTTAACATGGGGAATTACATAAGTGTTTAATGGGAAATTTTGAAATATAAACGGAGGAGTGCAGTTATGAATTTTTAGTGGAATATTTTGTAATTTATTATGGTAAGAATAATTTAGATTAATAAGAATTATTTACATAATAGGAAGCCTCAGTAATTACTTTTGTGGTCCCTATAGTGTTCATATTTAACTAGAACTCAGAATCCTACTCCTAATAAAAAAAGGTTTCTTATATTTCAAGAAAAGGGGTTTTCCTTTTTACTTTTGGATTTGGAAAGGTACTCTATAAATAGGGGTTCTCCTAACCTAGAAAATCCACTAGACACTAGAGAAAAAGAATTGATATTCTATACAATACTTGCCCACCCAAGTATTGAGAGAGTTCAGTTGTTAATTTGGGATTACTATAGAAGACCGTGGATCTGGAGTCTAGTTTGCTTCATGATATCTGCACACGCTTCAAGAGGTATTTCTTGAATTAATTTTCTGCATACTTTGTGTATGATACGTATTTGTGATTATTGTTTATAATTCATGTAAGCAATAAGATCTTGAGAATGCTTCCGCTGTGTAATATTTTTCAACATTATATACCATCCAAACAAAATATTGACGAACCATAAAAATATTTACTTTCCGAACTTGTGTTGCAATTAGAAGCATAATAATTAGTATGGCAGACAAATACTGCATAAATTAAATATGCACAATATTAACATTTAATAAAAAATGCATAATTAAGTAAACAAAAAAACTCAATGTGTATGATAAAGATTCAAATTTTACTCGAAAATCGACAGATTCAACCATTTATATCGGCTTGCACACTACCGAGGGCTCTTTAAGATTAATAACTCATGAAAGACAGATTCATCTATATGAAATATTCAATGTGTTGACAATTTGCCAATCTAAATGAAATCACTGGGTTGTGGCAAACTCACACATCCATAACTCAATCTACATGGCCAACTCCCAAACCAAACTTTATATTTTAATGTTAAATTATAACACTCCACAAATTTGAGTCAAGATTGAACTCATTAAATGTATGTGATTAGGTTCAAATTTAGATAAATCTAGTCTGCATACGTGTTAAAGTTGATATCTAAGCATGTACTAAGTGTAGAAAAAAATTGGAGTTGTAAAGAATCAGAATTGAAAATTCTTGTGAAGGTGTACAATTGAGACGTGGGCCACATAACGAACATACCGATCACCTGTTGAGCTATAGGTGAGGTCCTAGAAAGCTGTAAAATTAAGCTCTATGTGTTGTAATGCAGAAGCCACATATGTACTAGATAGTGGACATATAATTCACATGTCATCTCGTATGTGAAAACCTAAAATATATGATAAATCAAGTCTTTATATGTCAAGACCCAGGCTAGACCCTAGACATGACACAACGATCGAAATTTCGAAGGACTCCAACCAAGCCTCTTAGCATTCATAAGGTAAGTAAAGAGAAGGTATGACAAAAGCAAAAATAAAATCTCAACTATGAATATCTTAATAAAAGGAAAAACAACCTCAACTTGAAATAAAATGACAATATAGACTCCATAAACATCCAATATATCTCTATTAGTCTAGATGGGGGCTTGGGACAAGTTCCTATCTCACCCAAAGCTGAAAATAAAAGTCATAAGAACACAAGAAAGATAGATTGTCACGTCCTCAAAACAGGAGAACTCACCAATAATCTTTAAGTGTGTATCCAAGCTAACCATGGATAGAGTGAGAAGGAGCATATGACCCTACATTATAATACAATGTAGACAAAGAAAGAGTACACATTAGTACTTTGAATGTACTAAGTATGTGAGCAATGTATAGTATAGATGTGAGATAATACTAAGTATGATATTATGAGATGCAAGACCAATAATCAATTAAGCACCAGATGTAAAATCATAAGGTCAATGCATCATAAGTAATAAGTAAAGCTCATAAATCAATAACTTTGTGCGATATGAGCCATACATATTAAGACCATGCGAGCTATAACATGGAATTTGTATAACTCCCACATCAAGAAGAGAGAGACTATATGCCAAGGTAGACTCCATGATGGTACAACCTCAAGCTATATGTGGATCTACTAGCTACACTTAAATAGGCCCCTATGGTGGCACATAGTTTGGGACTAAAGGTTTCTACTAGAATTACCTTGGATCGCTATTTTGAGCTTCCAGACTGAACCCCACCTAAAGTCCTCTCAATGCTAAACATATTCCAATGGAACAATAAATCAGTAGTGGTAGTTACACCCTTGAAATTATAAAAATACCCCTAGATAAAAGATCGCCTGCATAATGTATTTTCTTAAACTTTTTGTTGGCAAATCTACGACCAGAATATCGATCAGGGCAAAAGATTATGTGAAAAAATGGTCTTGATTGAATTTTAGGCAAATCAAATCAAAAGATAATTTTTTGGAGCAAAACTGCAAAACCAGAAACGTATGCGACAGGTCGTTCATTTTTAAGTTCTGTTCATAAAACACATTGGAAAAATGTGATTTACATAAAATACACATAAAACGCAATTGACAAATGTGATTTATGTGTTATTTTATAGAAAAACTGATACTGAACGCATTTTAAGTTTTCATCAACAAATGAACTGAAGTGCAACAAGTCCGCATCATGGACTTGCTCCACCATGATACATGACACTTAGTTTTTAAAAGTAAGGACATTCTAGTCTTTTTCCCATCCATCCTAGACCAAAACTCTGTCGTTTTGAGGTCATTTTTGCCCTAAAATAAAAAACCTACACCATTCTTTTCACTTTTATGAACATTATTCAAAGAATAGCGATTAGGAAAAAAGTTAGAAGGGCTAGGACTTGAAAAAGTCTCTTCAATTTTTCAAGAAAACTCATGCCCAGGGATGTAAGGCTACCTAAAATCCTATTTTCGTGTCTAATCCATATTCCTTATCAAGAATTCTAGTCAAGAGTCAAGTCAATTTCATTTAGATAAATTTATGGAGAAATTCTAGAACCTTATCATGAAATCCTTGTTATTTTATCATTATTATGATAAGAACTTTAGTGTTGAGTACATCCCTTTAAATTCTTGAAGTATTAGTATAGTTACTAGAACTCTAACTAGTTCGAGAACTATTTTTCCTATTATTTTTTACTATTACTCTATTATCAAGTTAAGCTTTGAATGATAAGACATTATGTTCATATAATTATGACTCTATGAAATTCATGAAAAGTTCTTCTATTCAAAATATGAGTTGATTAAGGAAGTACCTTAGCATGAGTTATACAAGTAGTCTATTTACTACACTATCTTTTGAGCATAACATATCAGTTTTGAAAGAGCAGTCCACTCAGTTAAGGTATTTTGCATTACTATTCATCAAGCATAAATGTGAGAGTTTGAGAAAACTTGACAATTTCAAATGCATTATTTTATCAGTAAAGAACATGACTACTTTCCTTTATTAAAAAAATATATTATTAGTTTTAAGAAAGAAAAACCAGTTTAAAGAAAATATGTTGAGCTAAGGCTCCAAGTAGCAGATTTTAAGTTTCCCTTAAAGTGGGATATTTTTATAGTTATTGAGTACAGTGCATATTTTGGGAGTAGTATTGAGCACTGATGTGGGTAAGAGTGCAGATAACTCCAACCCATAAATTACGTAGCCAACATAGGATAAGATTGTACTAGATGTACAACTCCTAATATACCAGTGAGATGACCCAGTTTATATGGATTCCCAGCACTTCGTCCCTTACCCTGACAAGATATGGAATGACTCTGACAACATGGGCAAGACGTTGTATCATCGCGATGCTTATAGTGATAATTGCCGGTTAAAGAAACTCCCCAAGTTATAGTATATATTATTTTTCGACACAGACAGAGTTGAATTTATTTATGCATTAAACCATATGTTTTACTTATATTACATTGATTATTTTACTGAGTTATTTCCTGAGTTAAGTCCTTGAGTTGGGTATCCTATTCTAAGTTTCTATTTTGTCTATTTTATATACCGTACATTCCATGTACTTAGGCCCTCTGGCACTGCATCATTTTATGATGCAGATTCAGGTACCCATGATAGCAAACATTCAGTAAGACAGCTTCCTAGCAGCAATTGGTGAACCCTCTTTGCTTTTAGAGGGCTCTAGTTAGTCTAATTTATTATTTTATTTTACTGCCAAGTAGCCGTGGGTCTTGTTGCGGGACCTATCTTCAGTATAGTGGAGTCTTCATGGATAGAGTTAGTGAGTCGGTCTAGTCTTTTCATTAAGATATTTTAAGTATTATTATTATTTGTATAAAGAGATATTTTCAAACTTTGTATAAAACGTGATTGAGATTCTTTGAATTTTATTAAATATTTTAAAAGGTTCATCTTGTAAAGCTTCTGCAAACATATTAAAGTTTCCAGCTGAGTAAGTCAGCCAAACCAAGGGTTTACTTGGGGACTAGCAATGATTTTTGAGTGCCGGCCACATCCAACGTGTAGACTCGGGGCGCGACAGGTAATGTCTAATCATTAAGAGAAAATGCATCAAATCCCCCAAACTTGGTAGTAAAACTTACTTTAATATTTTAACTATACGGGTATTTAAATAGCCCCTTAACAATTCTAAAGAGAATTAAATACTACCTTAAGGGGTAATGTGGCAGAGTGAGTGCATTCACTCTCTTAAAAGCGTGTGAAATTTTCTTAATAAATAAATATTTTTTTAAATCATACGCATGACATTTTTTTATAGGTCAATATATAATATATTTTAAATATTATTTTATTGATGTTAACTTCATCTACCATCTACACTTGCTTCAATTATTTTTAAAAAAAGATTGTGTTCCCTAGTAAAAGCACTATTAAAGTTATGTACTATAGCGCACATTTCCATTAGTGAAAATAAGTTGTACTTCCCTGAAATCGAAGCAACCACTTTGCCCGAAGAATTTGGTGGCTTCGCTATGCTTCTCGGTCTAGCTCCACCACTTCCTGCCTTTTATACGACAAAAGTGTAGAAAGTCATGGATACTCCATTAAAAGTGGAATCGCTAGTGATAGTACATGCTTTTCTGACGTAGTTTCTTCAATTGATAAGACGAGAAAAATGGGAGGTGGGGTCTGGTTTTATTGTTAGGTGGGTCTGGTGCACTGTGTTGTTGCTTGTCTAAAAGCTTTGAAGCTCAAAGACGATGATGGCTAGGTGATGGTCTGATTGTTTGGTTTGGGTTTTGGGGATCTCGTGGTGGAGCTCTGACAGTGGTTTGAAAGTTAAAGGTGAAAGGAGTTTGAGTGGCAGTGTGGTGGTAGAGTTCACCAAAAAATATTAAGATGGTAGAGTTCGTCGAAAAATATGAAGAGAAAAAAAAGAGAACGGTGAAAGTTAGAAATGGTGAAGAAGAAAGAAATGAGGAAGTGGATGCGGCCAATTGAGGGGAAAAATAAAAAAGGCTAGAAATTTTGGAAAATGCACTTTTAGATATTTAATTTGTATAAATTTATTTTAAGAAGTTTTTAAGAAAAATGGTGTAAGGATCCGAAATTGACTGTGATGACACTTTCCTTTAACCCATCGAGGCAAGTCAATCTAAACAGGAGAAATAGAAAAAATGTGGTTGTTAGAATGATAAAATGATATAAAAAGAGAAAGAACAAGCATAAGGCATGAACATCAAAGTCTAAAACCATCTCAAAACTTGGTGTCATGGGTAGAAGCCTCTACTATAATAAAATTCAAAAAAATACGTATAAGTCTCAATGTCTTTGCTTCAAATAAAACAAAAATAAAATATAGCAGAGGTCTGAACGTACACTAAGAAAAATTGGTTACTACCTTTCAAACAGTCTCAAAGATTGGTCTAATAAGGAACGAAAGATCAAAAGGTACCTGACTCAATAGCTACACAAGTGTAAAAGCAAGGGTGAGCATCTAACAACATGGTACCCAACAAATGAACTCTAAACCTAGTAAAGCAATGAAGAACACAAGTACTCCTTCCATCCAACCACATACCTCCGATACTACAAGCCTACACTTAGAAAAATTCAATATACACAATATACACAGTATGTATAAAAAAATAGGCATAGCTCTTCACGATTATACAGTTCAATCGGGATCATTATCTAAAAAAAAGGATCAACAAAGAGAATATATCCATAATATATAGGTATCAATAAGAAATTCAATAATCCATTAACAATGTAACAATGAGTAAGGTGAAATATGATGCAGATGCAAATGGAATGTCAGATAATTGCGATGCATGTTTATCCTACGATACACATTTGCTGATCAACTCAAGTCAGAACCCATGGAGATCTCACTTAGACCATGTATCTGCCAGAAATGACCTCGAAAAAGTCAAGTCAGAATATTATCTCTGTTGTCGAAAATGACCTCGATAATATCACATGTCAGAATATTACCTCGGCGCTACCGTTAGAAACCGAATGTCAATGTCTCTTTCAATAACCTCGACTGACCGGTAAAGACCTTGGTCCCAAAATCCAATATCTCTCTTTCACCACATTTCCACAACCCAAATGCAAATACACAAATAAATGAAGGATACGTGAATGTGATATGAAATCACATGATGCCACATTATATATACCTCAACAAGATTCTATCCAATATAGCTCGACGAATACATAATGATTCATCAATAACCAACTCATAACACGTATATTATGTTCTATGTACGAATTTTCACCTCAAAATATCAAGTAATAGTTCACTATCAATTCTTAATCTCATTTCACAATCTAATTCATCTAATTTGTACATTTCAATCAATTCACATTTCATTTCAAGCAATCAAGTAGGAAATATAAGGTTCAATACACTTATTGTAGGTTAGAAATATATTTTCCTTAGCCAACAAAATTAAAATCAATCCAAAGTTGGAGATTTTTCATTTTGATTATACTTTAAAGCACCATAATCTATTTGAAAATGAATTCACAATCACAATTTGAAGCTAATGACACTAAAATCAAGCAATTAGGGGAAAAAGAGTCTAAAGTTTCAATATTGAAAAATGAAATAAAAATATAAATTTTTTATATAAAATTGATCCTTGAGGTTTTAGGAATCTAATGACAAAAGTTTTGAAAAAGAAATTGAAATGAGTCCACAATCATCATTTTTATTTTGAAAAATCAAGTCCATAAAATTGTAAAATTTTCCAATAAAAATATGTAATTTGGATGCATAAATCACGAATTAATTAATTATAATTGAAGAAAGAAGTCGAAAATAACTTACCCAAATGTTTTTCCTAAAACATTCCTTGTAAATTCACCCAAAATTGAGCTTGAAAAATTGAAAATGGTGAATTTTTGTAAAACCCATCATTTAATGAAAAATTACTATTCATTGGCCATTTTCTCTCCGTGATTGTGGAGCTCAGGCCCATGAATCTAGAGGTCAACGAGATTAGACTATCATGATTGCGGCCAGAGCCTTCACGAACACGGTGTATAAAGGACTTGTACTTCACAAATGCGGGATTGAGGTTCGCAAATGCGAAGAAATAGGTTGCACCAGATATCAACAATTTCCAAAACATACCAAAATATGGAATTAACTCTCGAAATTCATTTGGAATTTGATACCCAAAAATCATATATTGTCACAACCCGGATAGAGGGCCTAGATGTGACATGGCGAAAGAGGACCCGAAGACCCTCGATCAAGCCATCATAGCATCATTA
>JBCEWC010016108.1:0-13320 GCA_038996855.1 Solanum aculeatissimum | reverse complement strand
GTAAGTTTTTACAGGATGGTGGTTAGACCATCTCTATTGTATGGGGTGGAGTGTGGTTTGGACATGTACAGAGGAGAAGTATTGATGCTCTTGTTAGAAGGTGCAAGAGGTTGAATTTAGGAGCTACACAGAGGAGTAGAGGTAGACCGAAGAAGTATTAGGGGAAAGTGATCAGACAAGATATGGTGACACTTGATCTCACCGAGGACATGACCTTAGAAAAAAGTGGAGAGTGCGTATTAGAGTAACAAGCTAGTAGGGATAGATTAGTAGGTTTAGTTCGGTCTTTATTATCTTGTGGTGACATTATCCGTCTTATATTTATTAGATTTATGATATCTACCTTCTATCATTATTTTCGTTATTAGTCGTTATTCCTTGTTTTTCCTTTTCTTTTCTTTGTTTTCGTATCTAGTTTATTCTGCTTATGAGTTTTTGAGACGAGGGTTCCCCGGAAACAACCTCTCTACCTCTATGAGGTAGTGGTAAAGTTTGCGTACATTTTTACTCTCCCCAAACCCCACTTGTGAGATTCCACTGGGTATGTTGTTGTTGTTATCAATTCTTGTCTTGTGTTTCTATTGCTGCTGTTGAATTTGTTGATATTAGCCGTTCAATTTCACTCCAACAAGAAGCACAAATATTGACAACTTCCAAAGGTTCTCCTTACGTCGTTCAATTCTTTGGAACAGATATAACCATCGATCTGATAATATTTCAACTTACAATTGATTTCTTGAATATGCATCTGGTGGATTACTCCACAATTTGAAATGAGAAAGATGTCAGAATTGGAAGTAGGTTTCTATTTATATCAACTGTTAAAGGGTCTTCAACACATTTATAAGAAAGGGTGGGTTCATTGTGATATTAAACTTGCTAATGTTTTGGTCTTTCATAATGTTGAACGTGGTGGGATGCACAGGTTCAAATTGGCTGACTTTGGATTATCGTTGAGAGTGGCTGAAGGAATGACATATATGACTAGAAGCAATCAAGGGACTCTATTTTACGCACCCAAAATCCTTGACTAGTAGTTTTCATGCCAGACCTTATGATATATGGTCGCTTGGATGCACTGTGGCAGAGATGGTGACTGGACGTTGCGTCTGGATTTATCGTGACACTGTGTATTTGCAATGGAAGATTATGAATGAAGACCCAATGATTCCAAGCAATGTTCCTGAGACTGCCAGAGACTTTTTGTACAAGTGTTTGATAAAGGATCCTCTAAGAAAATGGACATTCGAATAGCCACTCCAGCCTCCTTTTATTCAGCAAGCTGTACGTATTTGGATGCCTGAAACTCAAGGAAGGACAGAATGGGTTAATCCTTTGGGATGCACACTTCCAGCACCTGAGAAGCACTTTATCACTTCATCAACTAGTTTAAGGATACAATGAAGCGAATCAGATTGCAAAATTAAGCACTTATTGGCTGCTGATGATGTATTATTATTTTACAAAACACAAATTTTGTATAATATTACTTGGATATTGCATATCTTTCTAATAATAGTGTAGTTGCTTGTTCTTAACTAGATTAAATTGTTTTCTTCTTTTCTGATTTACTAAATTTAGTTATGCTGGGAAGTAAACGTCGTTATGTCCAATGAAACACTTGTATGAAAAAACTACTGTTAATGGAAGAACTGGAAATTACCACCCAAACATTACTTAACGATTGATCATAAAGGAAAATGCATGATAACATCGAACTAGCAGACAAAAGTAGATGAAAACAACGCGAAAGGAATTTGAAAAGAGAAAACCAAACATCAAAGAAATTTCTGAAGTCATTTTCTGGGGTTAAAAGATATATTTTTCAAGGAAAACATCTTCTACCCACAAGGGAGAAAATGACTACCCTTACTTTTCGACAGAAGTCATATTCCTTCACAACTATATCAACTCTTAGTGCTCCAACCAGCACTTAGACATTATAATCAATCCCAGCACTAAGACATTATAATCAATCTTTAATACTCAAAAATTTTAAACACTTTCTGTTTGCCACATCATAGTTAACTTCTATAAATATACCATCTCAAAAAATAAATATAGAATCTTCTATAAATATTATTTCTTGAAAAGATCTCCAACCAAATACCTGAACGATGAGTTCATTTTTCTAGAAAATTGTTTTTGGAAAATATTCAGAGCTTGCCAGCACACGAGCATGAAAATGGATAACTAAAACCAAGTTGTTTCTCTTAAAATCACTGCATTGAAAGACCCAGCACGCTATGGATCTCAAACTTGTATTGACTTGGTACATGCAGGAAAAGTTCTCTCACCCACAATGGCAGACATTTCCAGGTGCCGCCCAAGAAAGATTCTAATTGTACTGAAGACTGAGAATGTAATTAGCTTCTCATGTAATCAACTCGCAGAGGTAAATTACTTGCTAACAGACTAGTATATAGAAGGGTAAATGAGGCATCTGCCTGTTAACAGCATCAAAAGTTCTGTAACTTTCACATACTTATTAAATGACCAGAGCAAAAAAGGGGAAAAGGAAGCATCCAACATAGAATTATGCATTTAGCATGGTGGATCGATTCAGCTTTACGCAAGGAAGAAACAAAAAATTGGAGGTGAACTCCGTAAGATTCATCCAGATGAATCATGAAGCTTTCCATATATGAAAGAACCAGTGACAAAGGTGAAAATAGGTATTAGAGCTACTATCTTATAGGAAGTTCCCCATGACCCAATATACTAAAGAGACGAGATTTCTAGATTACCTCATGTACATTTTCTTTGGTGACCGTTCACACTTATTTACTGTTTGGTGTTAGTAGCCCCATTTGCTCAGTCAGATGTTCCATGTGTTGAACATTGCCCCGTCCATTTTCTAGTGGCTCTGCTTCAGTAGACTTAATATTCTCTATTTCAACTGAGTCCATCTCCTCTGTCCCAGAAGGGTATAGGCTTTGAAGAAACTTTTCCCAGGAGGGATCACCCACACTAGGAGGCTCTCCTATATCGTCAATCAAAGCACTTTCCCACTTGATTTGAAGGTCGGGAGAAAAGATATCAATTTCCAACGGCAATTTTCCATTTCCCCACAATGTGGGATCCATGAAAAAATCATTGCCTGTCTCTAATCCATTAGTATCCTTATTGTTTTCAGGCACAATTTCTTGCAACTGTGAGGGCACAGGCACAATCATATCTGATGAATATGGTAAAATAGGCGGCAAATCCTGAGCTCCAACCAGGGAATTGCTCTCTGAAAACTGAATGTTGGCAGACAACAAACTTTGTCCTGCAATAGCTGAAGTTGCACTTGTAATTGGCTTGGAAAAAGAGGGTGAAACTTCCTGAAGAGTGACTCCTGAAATTCGATTGTTACTTCCGCCATCTAATGCATCACCAGTCGGTGAACTTTCAGGACTGTTGCTGAAGTTCTCTAACCTAGGAGAAGAATTTAGTTTCGGCATCTGCCTGAACATTTCTTTCGCTGCCCCAGTCATTACAGGTTGATACTTCACTAGCTGTCCATCAGCAGGGCTAACCGAATGATCATCTAAAGGAATATCTTGTCTAATCCTGCGTTTCTTGTTGCCTTCCATCATGCGCTTATTGTTGTCATTTTGCTGCTGTACAAATTGTGCCAAGAATCCAGGGCTGTTAACAGCTTTTGCCAGGAACGACATCATCTGTTGCTGCCGCTGCTCCATAGTCTGAAGGTTCTGCACCATGGTTTGCATCTGACTATCAATAGTCTGCTGATGTTGTCTCAGCTTAACCAGCTCTTGCATAAGCACATTCTTGTCCCTGTTCAGCCACTCAACCTCTGTCTCAAGCCCAAACTTTCCAACCTCAACACAACCCCCAACCGACGCACTCTGACCATGCTGCTGCTGCTGCTGCTGCTGACTCTGTCCATGAGCAGGCTTGCGCCTGCTAATATTTCTAAGCAGATGCTTTTGACCTCTTATGAATCCATCATTGGAAAATTTCCAGAGATCCGAACCAACCTTTCTAAAGCCCTGTTTGTAGCACAAGAAAAAGAAATATAATAAATGAAGCCTGCCTAGATGTTCACAATTAAAGTATTACTCTAACATGTGGTAATTAGTCAAGAATGAAAAGAAAAAGGATATTTCACAAGTGGCTTCACAAAATCACCATGATGACTAGCTAAAATTTACCTTTAAAAATAAAGAAACCTACATATAATTAGAGCTCCATTCAAACTCAATGTATCACCTTATCTCCTAATCAACTTTTAGGCAGCAAATGGAACAGGAAAATATCTATAGCCATAAGAACAAGTAGGCATGCTGAGATAGAAGCTTAAGAGTAATGCAATCTTAGGATGCATTTGGAAAGAACACATCTTAATAGCCTCTCTCTTACCAGAATTGTCTAATAGCTCCTGATAAGGAACCACTTGGTATTGAGTTTCGATTATAAAAACAAGAAGTGTTCTCCCTGCTCGTCTCTTTTCTGACTAGGTATCAAAGATAAGGAGTAAAGACATCCGACTCTAGGTAATATACTCATTTAAAGTCTCAAAAATTTGATTTAGTCTCATCAACAAGTCGGTAAATTGACATACTGGTAGCTTCATGTCGATGAGACTAACATAGTGATCCAAAGAGCTCACTGTTCTTTGATGCACATACCCACATGTGACATCACTACCCCTATCACTCACTAGTGTGTAACTTCACAGGCGACATGTGCAGAGATCATCGCATGTATCATGGCAACATTATTACCAAATTCTCAGTCCACAACAGGAGAACGTGAATTTGGATTGAACCCTGGCATGTTTAATTGCTCTCTCTCCGATCAACATTATATACTGCCTCCGTATAGCTGTATATATTGATAATATTATCATCACTAGAGATGATGAAGAAGGGATTATCGCAGTGAAGCAACATCTTTCACTCACTTCTAGACGAAAGAGTTGCAATGACTTGTATACTTTTGGGGATATAGATTACTCAGCCACCTCAAGAATGGCCATCTCTCTGAGGAAAATTTACTCTGCATACCCTAGAGGGATTGTAGGCAGATTGACTACCCAATTTTCAGTAGCAACAACATGTGGAGAAAACAAAAAGGGTTATTTTGTCCAAAACTCGTAGCTCAGTTCAAAATAGTATGCATTTTATAAGCGATAATTAAGTAAACAATAGTGTGCTCTCTCTAACAACTTAAGCTTAAGCTTAAGTTATCTATCACCAACATTTCCAATCACAACATTGAAACCATAAAGCTTTCCATTTCCAATCAACAAAAGCACAAACAAGAACAGTGCTAATTTTACAAAGAACCCAGAACATTTCAACTCAGAAATCCAAAATGATGCCAAGCATAAAACGACGAATCACCAAAGAACCCAAAAGTTAAATCAGAAAACAGCATACATAAGTGTTCAACTGACGAACGAAGCTGGAGAAGTTACTGTGCTTGAAATACTTTGGCAGTAACTCCTTGGCGAACTCCGGGGGATCCCAAATCACAAAGCTATTGTCTGCAGGACTCCACGAAACAATCTTGTCAGTACTCGGGTCATCCACCATATCGTAAGTCTTCATCAGAAAAGGTGGAAGAGCATTTGCACCAGTCATCGGCGCCGGTGTAGGTTCCGGTACCGTAGAACCTCCTCCGGCGTCCATTATAGCAGAACCCATTACTAAACGAAGAAATTAAAACTTTCAATTGCTTAACACAACGCTTATCGTATATATTAGTTTACAAATACATATATGTATGTACGAAGAGAGTTTTGGGAATTAGAACGGAAAATTGGAAGGAAAAAGAAACAAACTTTTAGAGAGAGAAAGCGCTTGTACGGCGAGGGTAGAAGAAGTGGGATTATTATATACTCCCTCCTTTCGTCTATTTTAATTGACAATTGTTGCTCTTTTAGAAAGTAATTTAATTAATTTTTAAAATTAAATTAATATTTTTAAATATTCAAAAATTATTAATTGTTATTTTTATATTAATATAAAAAAAATATTAAAATTACATAATTTGATATTTTCTCTTCTTCTTTTTTTCAAGTGGTGAAATTCCCTTCAGCAAAAAAGCCTATGCTTACAGCTTATTGGCCTTACGAGAGGTTTAAAAGAGTAGAAGTGTTTATTTTAAAATTTTGTGGTATTTCATTAAAAAAAAAATTGGAGAAAATAAGGGGTTGTTTGATAGTTGGCCAGTCTTATACAAATATTAGAAATATATGGATTAGTTATAAGTTAATTTATATATTTTATTATTTTATATAAAAAGTAGTTATTTAAATATTAGTTATATATGTATTTGTTTTATTTTCAGTATTGCATACATGTATGCAAAGATTCTCTCATAACTTATATATGTATTAATTATAAATTTTTTTAAATTATTAATTCAATATTGTATTAGTTTTATATATGAATAATTTATTTTTTATTGAACTATCAAATGATCTCAAAGTGTTTTGAAGAAATAGTATTTGTTTTGTTCACTTTTACTTGTCACGTTATGTTTTTTAATATTAAATTGACTAATTATTTTAGCTAAATTGAATCAGATTAATCTGGTATTTTTAAATTAAAATTTAGATATTCAAAAATTATACAAAAATATTATAAGGTGCAACTTCTTATATTAATATGATGAAAAAAATATAATTTTAAAATATTGATCAAAATTCATGTAATTTGACGTTTAAAAAAAAACATAAACAGGAGAATAATTTTATTAAAAAATATATATACTTTTGAGAAAATATATTTAGCATCACTTTCGAAAAATAGTTCAATCACTAATTGTTGCTATGGAAAAGCTTTGGCTCACAGTAGCATTTGATGTTGGAAAAGAAAATCTAGCTCCTAAAATATGACTTCCTTGAGTCTTTATATTTGATTGTATCGAAATGTTCAATAAATTAAAACTTTGTGATAGGTTCAATTTCACTCTTTTGCTTTTTCCTTTTGATTGATTAGTTTGCGCTTCTTCTCTTTTACATTCATCGTCTTTCTGTATTTTGATTTTCTGAAAGAAAAAATAATAGATTATCTCTTTTTCTAACATATAAAGAAAATTAATATTTAATTGAACTATCTTTTTTTTCTTTTAATTTGACTCATTTAAATTGCTTTTTACTATAACTCGAAGAAAAAGGTCAAACCAACCCATAAAAGCAAGAAAGAAGAAAAGAATTAAATCCAATATTGTTAATTTACCATGTAAGAATTTATGCTCTCCAAGCAAGCATTAAATTCTCTATTCAATGAAATTAAGATCTGACAAATAAAATGCACCAATTGATACTATCACAGTTAATTTAAGTGCTAATTCAGTAATCGTGAGCAACTGTTTCGTCCTTATGCACTTAGCATACTTAGAATTTAAGGACTTCTTCTCATTATGTATGAATTTGATGAATTGAAATGAGAGAGAACGATAGAGATAGTCAATCTAATTAAGCTGAAAATAGAAAATTCTTTTTTAAAATTATCTGTGATTTTAGACTCATAGATAAAATTAAAAAAATATTTAATTTAACATGAATTATTCTTTACTTGAAAAAAATATTTTTCATAATAAGTTGATTTTAAAAATTTGCTCGAATTAAATAGACTATATGATTGTGTTAGGAAGGAAGCCAAATGCTTTTAATAAATAATTATTTTTTTTTAAATAATGTTTTTCAAAATTACTCTCTCCGTCCAACTTTACTTGATCCCTATTAACTTGGCACAGGGATTAAGAAGTAGTAAATGATAGGGGTAATTTTATCAAATCACCCTTTGAATATAATTAATATAATGTATTGAAAAATATAATAGAGAAATAACTATAATTAATGACAAGGGTAAATTAGGAACTAAGTGTAAAATTATCTCTTGATTTCATAAACTGGACAAGTATTGTTGGACATTCTAAAATAGTATAGGGGTCAAGTAAAGATGGACAAAGAGAGTATCTTTTTTAGCAAATTAAAAAGATATTATCTTAAAATTAATTAAAAATACTACCGTATGAGGTAGGGTGGGAATGGGAGTGGATCAGTGCACAGGAGTGGTGGGGTTAGGGTGGTGGGCGTTGGCAGCTTTAAAAATGGGAAGGAGAAGTGCTGAGATATGAAATTTGTTTTCCATAGTATTTTGGTAGAAAAATATTTCTAAATTTTTTAATAAAAATATTCTTCAAATATATATATATAAAACTAATGAAGTTAATTTTAATAGTGAAAAATTAAAAATAAAATACATATCACTCTGTTGTAATTAAATGTTAGTACATGTTATTTTACTGTAAGTATCTGAGTGCGTAAATATTTGTCAAGTTTAATGAGAAGAGAAATATTCAAATTTGCCCCTGCACCATATACAAAGAAGGGCAAATAATACTAAAAAGTCATTTCGGTAAATTTAATTGTCTATGTCTTTTATATCTGTATCTATATCTATATCTATCTATCTATTCTATACTATATTAAAAGTGTGAAAATTCTTAAAAATATTGTTTGAACTTTTTGTCCTTCATTAAAAGACTTTTCTTTAGACAAAATCATTTTTTCACCATTTTTCTTTAAATTCTTATTTAATTATACTTATAATATTAAATTTTAAAATAGATGGAAATAATTGATAAAATAAGGACTTCTAGCAGTGAAAAGACTCATAAATCTTCCTTATTTTTCTAATTTACCATGATATATAAGACTTTTATAAATAAATAATTTATGAAAATTACTTTGGAGTGAATTATTTATTTTTTTATAAGTTCATAATTAAATTTAATTTTTTTTGTAATATTTGTTATCAGATGAGATACACGTTTTGATCACGCGCAAAGCGCGTACAATAAAACTAGTTATATTAAAAGTGTGAAGATCTTTAGAACTGTTGTTTAAACTTTTTATTTTTCATTAAAAGATTCAATTTTAGATAAAATCATTTTTTCACCATTTTTTTAAGCTAGTCTTGTTGCACTTTGCCCGTGATTAACATGATAAAAATTAAATTTAATGATGAACTAATAAAAAGATAAATAATTCACTACAAAAATAATTTTATCAATTCTTATTTGATAGACTTCTACTTCTTCTTTATTTGAATCAAAAAAATACCTTGCAGTTGCTAAGGAAAATTCTAATTTATCATGGGTTCTAATTAGTGATAGAATCTCTATATATATAAATCTTTATAAATAAATAATTTATCAAAATTATTATTATTTTTTTTTATAAGTTCATAATTAAATTTAATTTTTTTCATACAAAAGATTGGTATAAAAGAAATGGTCAGTTTGTTCTTTATCCCATTTTTTTCCAACCTTCACCCTTCGTTGTCGTTTTCCTTTTGTGCTTCATCCATCATCTTCGTCTTTGTCCTCCTTTTGCTTACTAGACTAGATACAGAGTCATGTTATTTTTTCGAGTCGGCTAAATTTTTTTACTTCAAATATTTAAAATTATTAATTATTTTAATTTATAGTGCTTTTCACGTATTTTTCAAATAATATATGTTATTTTTTTTCAATTCATGTGGTGTCGACACAGTTTTCAAAGCCAATCAATTTTTTCTCTATCTTTTAATATTGTTAATTGTTGTAGTTTATAGTATTTGATTTACACATTTTGCTAATATACAAAAATATTAAAAAATAAATAAGAAAAATAAATTAAAACAAAGGAAGTATATACAAATAAGCAGATAAGTCGATGAGATAACTACTTTTTATGTTGTGATTTGTAATTAGTCACATAATCTAATTATACAACAATAATAACAACAACAATAACAATATATCTAGTGGAATTTCACAAGTGGGACCTGGGGAGGGTAAAATGTACGCAGATCTTACTACTATATCATAGAGGTCAATATCACGCAAATAACTTAATAAAAAAGAGGTCAATATAACACCTTGGGAACCTAAAATTATCGTACATTTTATTTATTCGTATATATCTTATTGAAAATGAAGCTTTTCGATATTTTTATTTATTAAAAATGGAGGTTATGTTTAAATGTGATTTTGAGTTTAATGAGATTGAATAGTCCATATATACTTAATATATAGTTAGTGTATATTTCATGTATAGTTAAGTTATATTCATCTTTTTGAGTGTATCATGTATAATTATTTAAAGTATAGCTCGTGTAGATATGGTATATTATATAATCAGTATATATTTTTTATGATTTTTGACAAGCTATATAGCATAGTCAGTGTATACTTTTTATGATTTGCTATTTTTCATGTAAATAAAACATGATTATATTTGTTGTAAATTAATTATTTTATTGTATATATATTTGAAACTAACCTTGTTTATTTATCCAAAAAAGCCTAAAGCGGTATGAATCTAAGTATATAATCGAGTTTCAATACAAATATTAGATATTGAACTTTAAAAAAGAAGATAAAGTATTCATTTATATTAACATAGAAAGTCACTCAATTAAGGAGTTTTAACATAGAAAGTTATTTAACTTTGATTTTTACTCAAAAGTCATTTAACTATAAGTATTTTACTTCCAAAGTCACTCAACTTATTTTATTTTTTCATTAAAATTGTCTTATATGAAATTTTATTTTAAATCAAATTCTAAAATATAAAATAATATTCATTTAAAGTCATTTGGTTGATTATTATTTGTAAACATTTTAACAACTTAATAACATGTTTGATTATTACGTAATATTATTTAAATTATAGTAACCAAATATTTTTAAAGGAGAAGATTGACAACGTATTGTAAATTTTTTAAAAGAGATTTAAATGGATTATTTTATAAAATAACTAAACTAATATACTGTGAACATCTATAAAAATAAGTGGGGTTGATACCCATTACCAAACCAGTATCAACTCGCCACGTGACACCTTTTTCGTCGTCTTACCTGCTTGAGTTGTCTACTTCTACTCCTGACCAACCATAACCTTCCAAAGCAAACAACTCTTCGTCGTCCTGCCTGCTTGAGCTGTCTGTTTCATCTGCTTAATTATATTTCTTTAAATAAGTGGGGGTTCATACCCACCACCAAACCAATATCAATTCGCCATGTGGCACCCTTTACGTTGTCCTGCCTGCTTGAGTTGCCTGCTTCTACTCCTGACCAACCACAACCTTCCAAAGCAAGCAACTCTTCGTCGTCTTGTCTGCTTGAACTGCCTGATTCAGCTGCTGAATTATATTTCTTGAACTGATTCGACTATAATTTTACAATATTACCCCTGATGAGACATTTTTCAAACTGTGATTTTACTATCTCATTTTTCCAACTGTTTCGATTGTGCTTTTACTATCTCACCCCTATCAATTATTTTAAGTTATGTAAAATAAGATATCATATTTTAAATTCAAATTTAGTTATACGAATAAGAATGTAAAAATAATCAATAAGTATGAACCTGACCAACCACAACCTTCCAAAGCAAACAACTCTTCGTCGTCCTGCTTGCTTGAGTTGTCTGCTTCATCTGCTTAATTATATTTCTTTAAATAAGTGGGGGTTCATACCCACCACCAAACCAATATCAATTCTCCACGTGGCACCCTTTACGTTGTCCTGCCTGCTTGAGTTGCCTGCTTCTACTCCTGACCAACCACAACCTTCCAAAGCAAGCAACTCTTCGTCGTCTTGTCTGCTTGAACTGCCTGATTCAGCTGCTGAATTATATTTCTTGAACTGATTCGACTATAATTTTACAATATTACCCCTGATGAGACATTTTTCAAACTGTGATTTTACTATCTCATTTTTCCAACTGTTTCGATTGTGCTTTTACTATCTCACCCCTATCAATTATTTTAAGTTATGTAAAATAAGATATCATATTTTAAATTCAAATTTAGTTATACGAATAAGAATGTAAAAATAATCAATAAGTATGAACCTGACCAACCACAACCTTCCAAGCCAGACAACTCTTCGCAGTCCTTTGTGCTTGAGTTGTTTGCTCCTGATTCTGACCAACCACAGTCTTCCAAAGCAGACAACTCTTAGTTGTCCTGTCTACTCCTGCTCCTGACCAACCTTAACCTTCCAAAGTAGGCAGCTCTTCGCCGTCCTGCCTGCTTGAGTTGCCTGCTTCGACTGCTTAATTATATTTCTTTAACTGTTTCAACTATAATTTTACAATATTACCTCTAATGAGACATTTTCCCAACTATTTTTAAGTCGTGTAAAATGAGATATCATATTTTAAATTCAAATTTAGTTATACGAATAAGAATGTAAAAATAATCAATAAGTGTGAGTCTGACCAACCACAACCTTCCAAAGCAGACAACTCTTCGTCGTCCTCCGTGCTTGAATTGTCTTCTCCTACTCCTAACCAACCGCAGTCTTCCAAAGCAGGAAACTCTTCGTCGTCTTGCCTGCTTGAGCTGCCTCCTCCCCCTATGTCAAGGACAAACAAATTAAAATGAATGAAACATCATATTTTAAATTCAAATTTAATTATACGAATACAAGTGTAAAAATAATCAAACATATTTAGTGGGTTTGGGCATCGCCCGAACAACTTTTACTAGTTTTAAAAGAAGTTTGAATGCCTTTTGTAGAATTAATTTAAGGAAATTTTAATGAAAAAAATTAATTAAATAAAATATTTATTATTGAATGACTTTATAAGTAAAATATTTATAGGTTAATTGGTTTTAAAGTAAAAATTAAAGTGTAATAATTTAAAAAGTAAAGCATATTTAATTAAATAATTTTTAAAATTAAAGTGTAATAATTTTAAAAGTAAAGCATATTTAATTAAATAATTTTAAAATAAAAATTATTCTCTATTATCCACCTTTGCTTGGAAACTGAAATCAAAACTGACCACGCCTCGGCCAAACTGACACATTTGTCCTCTTTAATTATAAAAATATAAAAATAATTAGCATTTAGCATCACAAGTCGCCTGATTTTAGTCATTGAAAAAAGGAATGTGCAAATTAATACATCTTTCCTTTACAATTTATACGAGTTGTTTTAACTTGATAAAAAAAATTAAAATATTTAATTTAAAATAAATTATAAATATTTATATAATTAAAAATTGTTTTATCAATAATAAATTAACTATTTTAAAATTAAGTTATTAATAAATAAATATATATATATATATATATATATATATATATATATTTAGATTGATTAAAAAAATCATATAAATGAAACAACTAAAATACTATTTATTTTAGTCGTAGAACTCATGACATCCAAGTAATTTTATATATATATCTATATATAAACATATTTTTACAAACAACTTATAAATATCCTTGCAAGTTGCTTTGTCGTGTTTTTACAAGCAGCTTTGCAGGCTACTAAAATTCTTTTATAAATAATTCA
>JBCEWC010016107.1:0-13321 GCA_038996855.1 Solanum aculeatissimum | reverse complement strand
ACTATATAAGTAAATGGACACATAAACGATTATATGATCTATTAAAACTTTTATTAAAAATTGAATAAACAATTGTTGTATAATAAATACTATATTTAAACTCATGGTTAATAGTATATATTCCATGGTTAATAGCATATATCCCAACAAACTTATCATGAGAACAAACAGTTTTGAAGAATCTTTTATTTCTTTAATATATGTCTAATAAGTAAACTCCAAGTTTATCATGACACGTGTTTTTTGCTTTAGTAAATTTCTAATTTACTATTACATGAGTTGATTTCAAATTTATTACTCGGGGAGTAATTTTCATATTTATTTCTTCTCAATTACTTTATCTCTCTTCTGGAAATGAGTCGTGATCCTATCACAATAAAGTGCATATTCATATTGAGAAGTTTTATTAGATACTATCATATTCACTTCAGAGAATGGATTTGTATCTGCAACATTTATCAAAATGTTTTCATTCTTCAAGAGAACACAATCATCTCAGCATATCAATTTATGATAGGTTAGTACCTCATTCCATGTTCACATGCATTATTCAATCACTTGTCATTTTTTAAACATTATGCACTGCTACCACATTCACTTTAGAGAATGGAGCATTTTAATGTAAAATATTTTATGACTTTTCACCAAAAGCACATTATTTTGCTTTAGTCATCATTATATCATTAATATAGTGCATGGGGACTTAAACCCAATGTCTTACTCATTGTCTTACCCTTTTTGGTGCAATAGAACTTGAATCTATTCATTGTTTCATAGCCATAGAAGCATCACCAATCAAGAGATTTATTTTTCTTTCAGGTTGTGTGAAGTAATCTATTACATTAAATTATATGATGTTAACATGATGTTTAGAGATAAAATTTACTTCAAAATTTTTCTCTTTCTTCTTTAGTATGCTTGCTCAACCAAGT
This sequence comes from Solanum aculeatissimum, assembly GCA_038996855.1. NCBI lineage: Eukaryota > Viridiplantae > Streptophyta > Magnoliopsida > Solanales > Solanaceae > Solanum > Solanum aculeatissimum. The sequence continues at coordinate 12,389 of JBCEWC010016107.1, read as the reverse complement.
ATTTGGGAGTACGACAGTCACGTGAACGGTGGCCTTTTACACCACATCGATAACACCTTTTTTGGTGGTGATTTTTTTTTATGAGTGATTAATACCAGGAAAAGAATTTTGTTCTTGGCCATTATCAGGACCACGATCAAATTCACGACCTTTTTCACGCCTAGCATGGTAGACTTACACCTCATTCATTTCAGAAAGTGGTGTAGATCTAATAGGCCGATTCTTACGATTTTTTATTGACAAATCATTATTTTGTTCAATCACAAAAATATGAGAAATCAGTTCATAATACTTCTTCTCTCGATAGTGATGTTGTAGCAATGTATTCGAAGCATGAAATGTGGAGAACGTCTTTTCCATTATATCAATATATAATTATTTCTCTGCACAATTTCAATTAAGAAGTGATTCTGAACATAACAGAATCATACTCATGAATAGACTTAAAGCTTCAGATGCATTCAATTATATTGTGCTTTTGGATGTATAACCATCTTCAAGTGGTCATATCTTTCTTTTAGGCTTTTGCACTAAACAAGTGGATCCTTGACTGTGAGATATTCAATTTTCAAAATTTTATCAAGATGATGATTCAAGAATATCATAACTTTAGCACAGTCTTGTTTTGATGCTTTATTTTCATTCTTAATGGTGTCTCTAAGACACCAAGCATCCAACACCCATGAAGGGTAGTTCTTGCCCAAACTATAAAGGGCAACAAACTCAAGTTTCATAAAGTTAGTCATATCAATAAAGAGAAAATAAATAATCAAATAATACCTTAGCCTTCAAACTTAACCTTCAATCTTTAAGATGGTAGAGTCTTAGCTTGAAACTTAACTCTCACTCTTTAAGATGGTAGAGTCTCGTGCTAATAACGTGTTATGAAAAGATAAAGTAAAAATAAGAAAAAAGTGGGGGAGGAGAGAGAAGACTTCTTATTGCTCTTGAATATTGTTTAGATGTATTTTACAATGAAGGAAACCTTTATATTTATAGGGAAAAAGTTTACTTGGTCTCCAAGTAAGAAACTGGCTTGGTCTCCAAGTAGGATTTCTAACTCTTAAAGGAATCCACATAATAGAGACAGTCACTACAAATAAAATGTGTTTATAACAATATTTTATTTTTAAAAATATATATAAAAATAAGAGATAGGTGTCAAAAACACGCTTGAATTATTTATATGTGATTTTCATGTCTATGTTATCACTTATCAATTTGATAAGCACACATTTTTCTTTTATTACATTTTTATCAGAATGAGTGCACTACACTCTTTTTTAAAAATTAATCTTGGGCCAAGAGGCCCGATTTTATTAAGTAAATTTTTTACAAATCTCATATTGTATAAGGTTAATATATTTTTATGCCAACTTTTTCCTAAATTACTTAAAATCTCATATTTATTAGGCGTGTTGATATCTTAATAAGCAATTGATACATGTCAAAAAAAGGAATGAAGTCAACTAGTTACGCTAATAATGGGGCTGAACTAAAAATTAAATTCAATCACCCATTAATTACGCTATAACGTTGGTGATAGTAATTTCAGTTGTTATGTATGTGCAATAGAAACAACTCCAAAATTCAAAAGGTCTGAAAATTTCTTTCAAGAAATCGCAAAATTGAAGAATACATCCAGATTTCAACGGCGACGTGGGAGAGACATTATGTATGCGCAACAGAATCAAATTCAAAATTTCAAAAATTCTGAAAATTACTTTCAAGAAATCACAAATTGCAGATTAGATCCAATTTTCAAGAAGTTTATCGAAGAGAAGATATGAACGTATCAATTTTGCTGTGTCATTTTGGAAAAATGGGAATCTAAGGTTGATTATGAAGAATACAAAAATGATGAAATTATTTTTGGAGAAAATATTTCACTCATTAATTTGAATGAAGCAATCGTTGCTGAACTGGATATCGACCAAAGAAGAAAAAGAATAATCATTAGATACGTAGTAGAAGGTAATTCTTCTCCAATTACTATTCGAAATGACATGGGTGTGAAGTTGTATATTGAGATTAAAAAGAGGGAACCTGGGTTTGGAAAGTATCTATCATGCATAGATACGTTTGATTTAGATGTTTTGATGGTATCAATGGGTCGATTATTTGTGCCAAGGTATCACAACAAAATGTTGATATGATTGGGTCTTTAGAGTTTGAAAATGGAGATTCATGTTTTGAAATAGATACTTGATACTTAAAATTAAGCACTAGATTTAGGTACTTGATACTGTAAGAAGGAGCGTTTGTACTTATCAAACTACTGATAATTGATTCATGATATAAATTTTATGTTATTTTGTCTAGTAGATACTTGATACCTAAACTTAGATGCTTGATCTGGATAGTTGATACTTGATTAAGGATTTTTCTATTTTTTAGAATGATAGATACTTGATATTTAAAATTAAGTGTTGGCTTTAGGTTCTTGATACTTTAAGAAGGAGTGTTTGTGCTTATCAAACAACTAAGTATCAAGTATCAAGTACAAGCGCTCCTTTTTAAAGTACCAAACACCTAAAGCCAACACTTAATTTTAAGTATCAACTATCTATCATTTTAAAAAACAGAAAAATTCTTCTTCAAGTATCAACTGGTATATCCTCTTCAATAGAGACACCTTGAGGATTTTGGGCATCATTGGCAAAATAAAATAATGGATCATTCTCTTGTGATTTATCATCCAATAATGGATCATACATTTTTTTAATCTATTTTCATGAAAGCCCTCATCGTTGGAATCAGAATGGTGTCGATGTGAAACTTCAAAATAAGGAACATCTGTGGTTGGTTGAACAACTTTAGTTTGAAGAATATTTTCACTACTACATGGTAACTGGGTAAGACCAAGGTTAAATGATGGTGAAGAATCCATATATATCAACAATTGGACATGAACAACTGCTATGAAAAATGGAATACACTAGATTTTTGGTGGAGAAATTGGAGACTTTTCAATTTCTTCCCTTTTTGTTTAGTTTGAAAATAATGATAAAAATTTTGAAATTGAAATTAATCGTGAAAAGATTAATTAGACAACTGAAAAATAGAAGGATTATGTAGATATTGATTAGAATACTTAAAATTAAGAGAAAATTTAGGATAAATTAAAGAGGAGTGAGAAATTATAGTTTATGTATCTGCAAGTTTAAGAGAGAGAGAATAGAAATAAGGGATTTTTGTAATTTTTTAGAACAGTAAGAATTATTAGAAATTATGGTAAAATATGTTGTGTAGTTGTGTAATTTTTCCTTTTATTAATCACCAATAATTGGGCAAATCAAGAGACAAACATAAAATGTTGGTCCAATACTACATATCCGAGAGTCGATCCAAATGCCACCGACTCAGGTGAAAATAAAGAGTACAAAGGAAGCAAGGGTTTCCTAAAAGAGGAAATCTTTTCGCCTCCTCTTATCCTTCTGCAGTGATGTTTCAGTGGTGCCCATTTGAGAGCTCCGCCTTCTCCACTTTTGGGTCAGTAATTATCTGCATTGGTTCTTTTGTAGATCTATGATGATCAACTCTCAAAGGTAAGAGATTCAATTGAAAATCTTCCTTTAGTCCTTCTTCTATCTCGCATGGTAACTGACTCCAAGCTTTTGTAGGTGTCTCTTTCGGTGATTCTCCTACTCTGAAGAACTCAAGTTCTATTTCCACGTTCCAGGCCATGTATGTGTTTTTCTCTTTATGGATTCTCAGTCCTTTTCCTTGAAATCTTCTAATATTTTGTTCCTTTTTCAATCAGTCAAGGGAGAAAATGGATTGCTCACACGACCGACATAGAGTTCTTGTGAATGGATGTGTTGGTTGTCAAACTGGTGAATGGTTCTTCTTTTTGTTAGTTTTTTGCCACTTTTTGATTACTGACTTAGCATAGCCTTAATTAGTAGTTGCCCAAATATGCCTTTATGTTTAAGACCACAAACTGATTTGTAAATATGTTTGTTGTGCCAAGTTGTGATCCTGTATCCTCTAAGCATATACATATATGGACTTGTCTATGATTCTCCTTGTTCTTATTCTCAATGAAGGAACTTATTGTTTATCCGTATTTAATATCTTCCTTGTCAAGCTTGGTAACTGATTGAATGACCTATATTATTGCATGCTTTCTAGATTTATAATTATATTTGCAATGTAATCAACCAATTGATTTTTCTCTCTATATGTGTACTTTACTTGTGTGTTATTGCTTCTATTAGGCTTTGAACTTCTTTTGCAATTTCAACTATGTCCCATGGTATCCTCTATTCTCTTCTTAACATATTTTTAATGCCAAGAGAATCAGTTTCTATTAGTATGTTACGCATACCCTATGTCTTGCAAAATTGTAATACCTTCTGGATTGCATTGATTTTTGCTACTATATTAGTTGGAATTCCAATATAAGCAGCCTCAACATAGAGTAGATCACCCTAGTAATCTCTAATACAAAATCTATGCGAGCTCTTCCATGGATTATCTTTACATGCTCCATCCGTGTTACATTTTAAGCCACCCCTTGTTTAGCATCTTTCAATTGACCACTTTATAATATAGATTAGGCCTAAAGTTTTGAATCTTATCCAAACTGTCTAATCCATTTCCTTGGAATGTTTATCCACTTAGGGTAACTTACTTTAAACATCTGGTAGATTGTTCTTTCGCACTTCTCATATAGCATTGTGAAAGGAACATTCTTAGCATGTCTAATCTGATTCCTTCTTTTCCATAACTCTCAAATTATAATAGCAAAAATGACCCTCATGATTGACTTAGCTATTAATCTTTCTGTGTGATTCCACCAATCAGAGAGCATTGTTTTTAAGTGATATGCTTCCAACCTAAAACATGTGCATGTAACAAACTGCCTCTATAGCTTTTGGGCCATGGGGGTTGTTAGAAAAAAATAGTTCATTATTTTCTCCCTTTCCAGGTCACAACAACAACACTTAGAAATAATAGAGATTCTGCACCTTCAAAGATTATCATCAGTTGGGATTCTCCCATTTATCACTCTCCACAGGAAGAATGATATCTTGTGAGGCAGTCAACCAATCTAAATATTCTTATGTCAATCCATCTTTTCTTTCTTGTGTCTAAGAACATGGTAAGTAGTTTTAACTTAGAAAAAGTCATTTGTGCTTTCTGTCCACCATGTTTTATCAATTCCTTCATCTGTGTATGATTTAATATCACTAATGACGATCTCTATTATTTTTGGTGATAAAATCTCTCCAAGCATTCCCGACTTCCATGAATTATTTTCAATGAAGTCCCTTACCTCCACCTCTTTTTCCTTCGCTAGGTCTCCTTCTGTATAGTATAAGGCTCTCAATTTGGTCCAGTTATCAAATCAAAAATTTAAATTACCACCACTTAATTGCCTACAAATAAAAGGTTTTATTTCCTCTCTGATTGTCAACATGTTTCTCCACATCTGTGATGACCCTGAATCAACCACAAAAGAAGGATGTTTCTTCTTGCATTACTTGTTGCCCATGTATATACCCCCTAGTGTAGCCACTATTGTTCTAAAATTCTATCAAAGCTTGACAACCATTGCCTTGTTAACATCAAATAAAGATCTGAATCTCAACTCTCCTTAATCTTTTGGGTAACACATTTTCTCCCAGAAAACACAATGCTTTCTTTTGTCCATAGATGAATTACCTCAGAAGAACTTTGCAAAAATCTGATGAAGCTTTCTTATAACACCTTTGAGAGGTGTCATAGCTGAGAGAAAATAGATAGGCATTGATTGGAGTATATGATTAATCAAAATGTACTTCCCACCAAAAGATAAAATTTTGTTGTGCCATGATAAAATTCTTCTTGAGACTTTCTTGTTAATTTCTTCAAAGTACGTGGTGTTCTGCTTACCATAATAAACTAAACAACCCAGATAAGCTAGAGGGAGCTCTCTTTGTCTAATTCTAACCAGTTTTCTCAATCTAATGGAGAAAATAAGAAGAGTTTTCTCATGAAGATAGAAGAAACTTTTGGATTTATTAATCAATTGTCCAGTCACAATCTCATAGTTCCTCAATACCTTCATCATCTTTACAATATAAGTCCTATCTCATGAACAAAACAAAATAGTGTCATTTGCATATAACAAATGATTGATCTTTGGACTCCATTTTGGAAGTCCATATCCAATGAAATCCCTGTCCATGTGAAGTTTATTGAGACTTCTAGACAGAACTTCAACAACTATTATAAAAAGAGTGGGGGATAATGAATCACCTTGTTTCAAGCCTCTAGTTGATTGAAAAAATCCATGTCTTCCCATTGATAACTACAAAGTACCATTTATTAGATGCCAACCTCCACATCATATTAATAATTACCTCAGAGAATCCAAATTTTCTCAAAATCTTTGTTAAGTAGATTTAGGAGACTCTATAATAAGTTTTAGTCATATCAAGCTTAGCAACCACATTAGTATGCTTATTTCTTCTGTTTATATCTCTGATAATCTCTTGTGCTAACAAAACATTCTCTATTATACTTCTATCTTTCACAAAACCATATTGGTTAGGAGAAATTATCCTAGGCAAAACTTATACTCTCCTGGCATGTAAAACTTTTGAAATAACTTTATTAATGAAACAACCAGACTGATAGGTCTCAGGTCTAAGAAAGATCTTATCATTTTCTTTACAGGAAGCAACACTAGATTTGTATGAGTAACATACCTTGGTAAAACCTGATCACAAAAAAAGGCCCTTACTGCATTGGTGATATCCTCTACAATCACATCCCAATATTTCTGAAAAAATAGCCCTAAAAGCCATCTAGGCCAACAACACTGGATCCATTAAACTGAAACACAATATTTTTAACCTCTTCCTAACCTGATAGTTGGGTTATTGACTCATTCTCTCCTAGAGTGATACTATGTGGAATACAATCCAACAAGGAAAAATCCTGATTGCTATTGCAGTTCTTGAATTGATCCTTGAAGAATTCAATTGCTAACTCCCCAATATCTACATCCTTATGTAAAATTACCCCGCTGTCATCCTTAATTTCTAAAGTATTGAATTTTTTTCGTTTCCCTTGTACATAGGCATGAAAGAACTTAGTGTTTCTGACTTCTTGAATAAACCATGTCATCCCTGTCTTTTATTTTCAAAATTCTTCTTTTAATTTAAGAAATCTCTTCAAATCAGTTACTACCCTGTTCAGTTCCATTCTATTCTCTGGAGTAGGATCTATCTCTAGTTGTGCTTCTTTCACTTTGATAATATCCTCCACAATTGCAATCTGCACAAATATATTACCAAATTTTTGCTTACTCCACTTTGTTGGTGTCCTTTTAACCCTTTTCATTTTTGCATGTAGTTTCAAGAAAGGACACCCTTTGGAATATGCTTTCTAATTTATTTTCACAATCTCAATGAATTGTTTATGCTTACACTAGAAATTAAGAAAGAAAAAAGGTTTGTTAAGCAATCTTTCTTCTAAGTTACATATTACATGTAAGGGTGCATGATCTGATCCCGAACGAATGAGATGGTGGACCTATACAGTTGAAAACACTTCACTAAACTCCATATTCACAAGCACTTTATCCAATCTTTTGAAGATACAAGCCTCGTTAGTTCTACCAGTCCACCAAGTGTACTTGCTTCCTGTAAAGTTGACCTCAGTCAAGGCACAAACATTGATACACCGAGCAAAATCAATGACTTCTTGTTGAGCAAAATACAAGCCTCCTAGATTTTTCTCTTCATTTAATATAACATTGAAATCTTCACCCACTATCCAAGGGCACTCTAAAGGGTCAAAATTCTCTAAGTCCTCCCATAACTTCAACCTTTTCAGAGCATTGCACCTGACATATACTGAAGAAATCATAAACATACTTTCTTTGCTAAATTGCATAGTGATGTGCTGATAGGAGTTCTTGATAATTGTCCCAGTCCACTCTCTCTTTCAGAAAATTCATATCTTACCAGAACAATTAATCATAGCATTGTCAAAATATAACATTATTCTATATTGGGAAATCTCTTCTGGATCCTGAAAAGGTTCCATCAGAGCTATGAAAGAGTAATGATGTCTTCTATTTAAATCCATTAATCTTCAAAAAGCATTTAGGGTATTAATAGATCTAATATTCCAAAAAAATGACTTTATCAATCATTGATCACAACTGGTGGTCCTCCCCTTGCTACTTCTTGTTTTGACCTGTAATGGTATCATAGATCTCCCTTTTTTAGCCTTAAGGTTATTGGTATATCTAGGGGACAGGTCTCCTACTTTAGTGGCATACATAATGTTTTACTTCATTGCTTCCTCATCTTCAATGTCTTTATTGTTCTGAAATTCATTATTTGATTGCTCCCCCAAATTTAACTGATCATCATTTAGGTCATCTGCTGCCTTTTCCCTATTTTCTAATTGGAGATTATCTATGGCAGTATTTGATGTATCCCCTTGAAAATCCTCATGAACAATGCTTCTTGTTGCCTTCTCCATAATTTTCTTCATGTCACGCTCCTCGTTTGTGCCTATATTCTCTGCAATTCCAGTTGCCTTCTCCTTGTTTAAAGTATCTTCTCCTAATTCCTCTGATTCTCTAATTTTTTTTCCCATCTGGAAAGTGCTTTCTACCTAGTCTTTTGTGGATTGGTCATCTACTCCTTTCCCCTTATCTAACTTTTGTTGCTCCAAGTCAATTTCATTTGCATGATCATCGTTGTTCTCCAAATTAGCAAACTGATTTTGAGTTGGATCTCTTGTCCTCCAAATTGTAGCATGTTGTTTTTTTTATCCTCCTCTTTTCTTTTATTCCACAAATCCATCATCATTATTTTTTAATTATTGTGCATTGATTTCCTTTTCTTTTAGCTGAATCTTTGGCTCCTGCGTTTTGAACAATTCTGAATTTTTAACATAACGTTGTTCTTCATCATGTCCTTGAATCATGTAGGTCTTGCAATATTTTGGTACATAATCATACTTGTTTTTTATCTACTTCTCCATAACTTCTCCATCACTCATCTATATCCCTATTTTAATGCCTTTGGGGAATTCTCCAAGAAAATCGGCTTCTACTTTGACCCTTTCAAAACTAGGTCTAGTTTTGTTTTTGATTGCCACTGCGGCAGCTAGTGAGAAAACTGTCTCTTCTCTAAAAAAAATTGGGTGATAGAAATGGGAATGATATCCATGTAATAGTCATTGACATTTCCTCCTCAAGATTAAACATCGAGTCACGCTTCAAAATCCTCATTGGGTATGACACACTATTTTGTGTAATATAGAATATTGGTTTCGACAACAGATAGACATAGTCTTTCAATAGGGATGCCCTAATGAGAACTTATCTATTACTTAATAATACAATTTTGCACTCCTTCAATTCACATTGTTTGGAAATAAGTTTCTGCAACTCTTGGATCTCAGGCCATTCATATGAAAATTTACTATTGACAACATATTGGAGGCTTTCATTAATGATTATTTGATCTACTTATGTTTGTTCTCATAGCACAATTAGTTCTCCATGTAATTTCAATACATTTACATACGACTTTGTCTGATTCAATGACTGACCAACCTCCATCGCAGATTGGCCAACGACCGTTAAGACCATGAACGAAAAGTAAGAACTGTAACGGTTGGGTAATCATAGTTTCTAGAGAGAATTTTTTGTCAAGAGAAACTAATGAGTGCACTACACTCTCTCTTTTATTTCAAAAAAATATCACATCATACTTTATATGGACAAAATATTTCACCTTGCCAAAAATCAAATGAAGTATTAGTATAGTGTTTAATAACCCCCCCCCCCCCCCCTCTCTTCTCTCCTTTCAATAATAATTTAGATATTATTTTTATGTTATTTTTTAAAAATCTATCTCATCCACTTAATTTCAAAAATATATGTACCTATCTAACATAAAATAAGAAAAAAAAATTAAATAATAAAAATAAATTAGGACTGGAGGTCCAGATGGGTGGGTAGAATTTTATTTTATTTTTATAAAAATAATATCAATTTTGTAAGGAAGAGGTGAGAAATGCGGTGAAGTTTGAATTATTTTAAAAATATTTTATAAAAGAAATGTAAAAAATATAAAAGAGAGCGGGATTGTCAGGGGGTAGGGAGGAGGTGATGGAGTTGGGTCCGAGAAATATTTTAAATCTTATTATTTTAAAAAAAATTATTTAAAGAAAATATTTTTTAGGGATAGCAATAGCTTAACTTTTGATCAATTTAAATAGTTTATTTAATTTTTTTCAAGGTGAATATTTTCTCTTTGTCGAATGCCATGCGGCAAGGTATTTTCAAATAAAAGAGAGGGTGTATTACACACACCAATGAAGTTTGATTTTGAAACTAATAAATGATAGTTTAGGTATAAAATTCACACTCCAAATAGTTTATATATGAAATTCAAAAAAAATATAATAACTTAAGTATATTTTTGACACATGTCTCTAAAAATAAATATATAAAAATAAAATTTCTCTTATATATAAGGGAGAGTTTGGGTAGGTACATTTTTGAAATAATTTTTTTTTTAAATTATTTCTTTTGTTCTATTTCAATTTAATTGGTGTATAATTTTTTAAAATTATGGGTCCTGCTTTAACTATAACATTTAGTTTTTAATGCACATTTTTTAATTATAGCTTTTGTTGACATCCCGAAGGCGCAACGTCGTGACAACTCACAAAAAATAATTGTTGAATAAAAGAATTTAAAAGAAAAAATAATTTAATTTTAGAGTCGCCACCTAATTTTAAGGATAATTAGAAAACCAAATAATTATTAAAAAATATAGTCTGCGAACCAAATATTTCAGGTAAGGGGTTCAAGTTATTCCGAAGGGAAGGTATTAGCACCCTTCAGAATTCACAACTGTGGGTCCCGGCTGAACTCATTTTTTCAAATTGAGGAGATAATCAATATAACACAAGTATAATAATCATGAAATATACACAAAGAATAATAATACTAGAAATAACCTAAAATTTGTCTAACGTCAATAATATACACAATAATAAATAAATAAAGAATGAATTAATTTAAACTAAATTTTTTCGTCTTTTCTAAATGGGGAGACCTCAAAAGTCGATGGATAGATTTGTCATTGGCTAGGTGTAAGAAACAATGTACGTAACTTAAACTAACATTTTTATGAATTTCAACATGTAACTAATATTAACTTAAACTAAATTTGTCCGTCTTTTTGAATGGGGAGGCCTCGAAATCCGACAGATAGATTCGTCATTGACCAAGTGTAATGATATCGTCAAAACTAAAATAACGTCAATAGTAAATCAAACACAGAGTTTCTCGTAAAATGACAATGGTAACATAACAACAAAATAAAGCGTATTGAACTAAAACAAAATGCGATCACAAAAGTGACATTAAAATTTATTTGAAGAAAAAATTATCTAAGTTAATAAATTAATCTATCAATCATAAATCTAATAGTAAAATGAAAAATAAGATAACAACAAGACAAGCAATAACTCGTGAGGAAGAAAGGAGCAAGAAGATAACACAATATAACATAAAATCAACTATAAGGCAGTAACTTAAGTCATTAGAAAACTACAAAAATTATTAGAAATTAACCCAAAACAAATATATTAGTATCTGACAGCAAAACAGAGCAAAATAATGGAGATTAAACTCATGAGAATTCTACTAATATTATTTTTCAGTATAGCAATAACATCAAAAACAAAAGAAAGAGAAAACATATGCTCACAGTGGTAGGTTTTCAGGGGTATTTTGGTTGCTATTTTGGGTGTTATTTTTGTCTCTGTTTTTCGGAAAAATGAGTGAGGGGATGGAAATCTCGTGGTTGTCCTCGTTGGGAAAAGGGAGGAGGAGGAGAGTTCGGGGATTTTGGTGGTGGGTTTTGAATGGGGTTTTCTGGTTGGTTGCAGGGAGGAGATGGAGGTTGAGGCGAGGGCTGCTGATCATTTTTTTGGATTTGGTGGGTATGCGTTGGCTGAGTTGTGGCCGGTTCGGTAGTTTTGAGTGACGGGGTGGTTGTTGCGTTGACGGATAGGGTGTGGCTGTACGGGTATCGCCGACGGAGGAGTGTGAGGGTGATGAGTCACTGGTGGCACCTCATGGCTTGGGTTTCGCTGGAGGGTAGCCTAGGCAGAGATACGGGGTCGGCCAGTCGGGGCTGCGAGTAAGAGGGAACTTGTTGGAACTGGCGGTTTTCCGGCGGCTTGCCGGATTCCGATGGCAGCCGCCGGAATAAAAGGAATAGGGTGATATTATTTCTTTTAGGGTTTTCATTTCAAATTAAAATGCCTATTCTACACTGTTGACACCCAATTTTGACCATCCACAACATAAATTAGCTATTGAGCTTCTTCGAATTTTTAACAATTCAAAATAA
>JBCEWC010016106.1:0-13323 GCA_038996855.1 Solanum aculeatissimum | reverse complement strand
AACCGATGATGTGTGTAATGATGCTATGATGGCTTGATCGAGGACTTTAGGGTTCTCCTTTGCCATGTCACATCTAGACCCTTATCCAGGTCGTGACAAAGATGATATCAGAGCCCTAGGTTTGTGATGATCCTCGGAGTCCAACATGCCGCGTTACGTAGAGTCTCCTTCATGGGTGTGATAATCTCCATACCTATGAGGGAGAGGCTATGACAATATTTTAGGAAATTATCACTTCTTTGTCTCTTGTATCGTGCCTTGTAATCTTATGAGATTTCTCTAAACTCGTGGTATTTTGTCGCTCTTTCAGAAAATGCCTCCCAGAAGAGGTCCCTTCCCCCGTCAGGCTCCCGAAGTTGAGTAACAAGCCCCTCGGGCACTGGTTGAGGAATAGGTTTCTCATGCTCAGTTTAAAAATATTGTCTCTATGTTGGCCTAAGTTGTTGCCAACCAAGCTCGGCCTGTCAACCCGGTCAATGTTGCTGCTCCGGCCTCAAGGGTGAGGGATTTCACCCGTATGAACCCTTCAGAGTTTTATGGCTCTAAGGTTGATGAGGATTCTCAAGAGTTCATTGATGAACTCACCAAAGTGTTGATAATTACGGGTGTTAGTTCGGAGGAGAAGGAGGAGCTGGCGGCTTACCAACTCAAGGATGTGGCACAAGTGTGGTACAATCAATGGCTCGTTGAGAGGGTAATGGATTTCAAGGTTGGATGGGAGGAATTCAAGGTGGCCTTTCTTGATCGGTTCTTTCCTCTTGATATTAGAGAGGCCAAAATGACCGAGTTCATCAACCTCTAGCAAGGTGGTATAACCGTTAGGGACTATGTCCTCAAGTTTACAAAGCTCTCCAAGTATGCTCCTATGTTTGTCTTGAATTCCCATACAAAAATACATAAGTTTATCTCGGGTGTGTAGGATTTGGTTATGAAGGAGTGTCGAATGGTCATGCTTATTAAGGAGATGGATATATCGAGGCTCATGACTAATGCAGAAAAAATCGAGGGTGAAAAGTGGAAAGAGAGAAGGGTACATGAGGTTAAGAGGGCCCGACTTGATGGTGGGTTCCCAAATGTCAAGGATGGTGGATTTGGCCATTTCCAACAAGGCCAAGGTTCTAACATGAGACTTACTATTAAGGTGACTCATCCTAAGGCACAAGTTGGGGGTGGTCCCCAATTTCCTCTTTGTGGCCATTGCGGAAAACATCATGTGGGTGATTATAGGAAGCTTTCGGGTGCTTGCTATGGATGCGGTAGCTTGGACCACAAGGTGTCCAATTGTCCTAAGGGTGCCAAGAAGGGTCAAGTGGTTCCCGGTGGTCAAGGGCCGCCAAAGGCTCTAGTTGGTGCTACTCTAAGGAACAATTGGTTTTATGCTCTCCATGCCCTCCAAGAAGTGGAGGAAGCTTCGGATGTCGTCAGGGGTATATTGAAATTCTTTAACTTTGATGCATATGCTTTCCTTGATCCGGGTGAAAATTTATCTTTTGTGACTCCTTTGTTGGCTATTAAATTTGGTGTGAATTCTGAGACCTTGAGAGAACCTTATTAAGTGTATACTCCCGTGGTTGATTCTATTGTGGCCCAAAAAGTGTATAGGGGTTGTCCCGTGTCGATGTTGCATAAGGTGTTTCCCGGTGATCTTGTAGAACTTGAAATGTATAATTTTGATGTCATTCTTGGGATGGATTGGTTGCACGCATCATATGCCTCAATTGATTGTATAACTAGGCGGGTCAAGTTCCAAGTCCCCAATGAATGGGTATTGGAATGGGAGGGTAGAAATTTCGTGATTAAGGGTAGGTTTATTTCCTACCTTAAGGCCTGGAGAATGATTGGGAAAGGGTGCATATATCATATTGTTCAGGTTAGAGATATGGAGGGTGAATCACCTAGGCTTGAATCGGTTTTTGTGGTGAAAGAGTTACCCGATATGTTTTTCGAGGATTTTCCCGGTATCTCTCCCGATACAGAAGTGGATTTTGGTATAGACCTTCTCCCGTATACTCAACCTATTTCTATCCGTCCTTACCGTATGGCTCCGGTGGAGTTGAAGGAGTTAAAGGATCAATTGAAAGATTTGTTGGAGAAAGGGTATATTAGACCTAGCATTTCACCTTGGGGTACTCCAGTGTTGTTTGTGAGGAAAAAGGATGGGTCTCTCCGGATGTGTATTGATTATAGACAATTGAAAGAGGTGACCATTAAGAATAGGTACATGTTGCCTAGGATTGATGATTTGTTTGACCAACTTCAAGGAGCTACTCACTTCTCCAAAATAGATCTTCATTCGGTTTATCATCAATTGAAGGTGAGGGAGTGTGATATTCCCAAGATGGCTTTCCCAACTCATTATGGTCATTTTGAGTTTGTGGCTATGTATTTTGGGTTGACTAATGCTCCGGCGGAGTTTATGGATCTCATGAATTGGGTGTTCAAACCATTTCTTCATAATTTTGTGGTGGTCTTTATTGATGACATCTTGATCTATTCCCGTAGTGCACAAGAGCATGTGGGTCATTTGAGGTTGGCTCTCCAAACTTTGAGGGAGAAGAAATTGTATGCCAAATTTAGAAAGTGTGAGTTTTGGTTGGGAGAAGTTGCCTTTCTTGCTCATGTGGTGTTCGGTGATGGCATCAAGGTTGATCCTAAGAAAACCGAAGCGGTAAGAGATTGACCTAGACCATTGACTCCCTCAGATATTAGAATTTTCCTTGGTTTGGACGGCTATTATAGAAGGTTTGTTGAAGGGTTTTCATCTATAGCGTCTCCATTGACCAAATTGACTCAAAAGAAAGCCAAGTTTGTGTGGACAAATGAATATGAGAAAAGGTTTCAAACTTTGAAGGATCGACTTACATCGGTTCCGGTTTTGACTTTTCCAAATGGTTTAGATGGGTTTTTGGTTTATTGTGATGCATCACGTATTCGTTTGGGTTTTGTACTTATGCAACATGGTAAGGTGATAGCTTATGCTTCTCGACAATTAAAGGTGTACGAACAAAATTATCTGAATCATGATCTTAAATTAGCGGCGGTAGTGTTTGCCTTAAAAATTTGGCACCATTATTTATATGGGATTCATGTAGATGTCTTCACCGATCATAAAAGCTTGCAATATGTATTCACCCAAAAGGACCTTCATTTGAGGCAAAGGTGATGGTTGGAACTTCTTAAAGATTATTACATGAGTGTTTTTTATCATCTTGGTAAGGCCAATGTTGTGGCGGATGCTCTTAGTAGACTTTCTATGGGGAGTGTAGCACATGTGGATGAGCAAAACAAGGAGGTAGCAAAGGATGCACATCGTTTGGCTATGTTGGATGTGAGGTTGATCGAATCCGACAATGGTGGCATCTTTGTGCAAGGTGGGTCTGAATCCTCTTTGGTAGTTGATGTTAAGGCTAAGCAAGACTTAGGTCCTTCTTTGGTAGTGTTGAAAAAGTTGGTTGCCGATGGTAATATTGAGGTTTTCTCCCAAGGGGAAGATGGTGTACTTCGGTACCAAGACCGTCTATATGTTCCGGATGTGGATGGCTTGAGGGAAATCATCATGAAAGAGGTTCATAATTCACAATATTCTATTCATTTGGGATCTACCAATATGCACTGAGATTTGATAGAGTTGTATTGGTTGCATGGTATGAAGAAGGATATGGCTAAATTTGTATCGGAATATCCTAATTGCCAACAAGTGAAGGTAGAACATCAAAGGGCCAGTGTCTTGACACAAGATATTGAGATTCCTAGTTGGAAGTGGGAAGATGTGAATATGGACTTTGTAGTTTGGTTTCCCCGCACTAGGAGACAATTTGATTCCATATGGGTTATGGTTGATATAATGACTAAGTCGGCTCACTTCTTACCAGTTAAGACTACCTATAGTGCCGAAGAGTATGCTAAGGTATATATTCAGAAATTTGTGAGGTTGCATGGTGTGGCAAGGTCCATCATATCGGATCGTGGTACCCAATTTACTTCCCATTTTTGGAGGTACTTTAAAAAAGGACTGGGTACTAAGGTCAAGTTGAGCACCGTATTCCACCCTCAAACTAATGGGCAAGCCAAAGGAACAATTCAAACCTTTGAAGATATGTTGAGGGCTTGTGTGTTGGAGTTTAAAGGAAATTGGGATGACTACCTACCTCTCATCGAATTTGCTTACAATAATAGTTTTCATGCTAGCATCGGTATGGCTACTTTTAAGAATTTGTATGGTAGGAGATGTAGGTCTCCGGTTGGTTGGTTCAAAATAGGTGAGACGGACTTGGTTGTTGAGGCTATTAAAAAGGTGAAATTGATTCGGAAAAGGTTGAAGACGGCCCAAAGTCATAAAAAGTCTTATTCGGATGTGAGAAAGAAGGACCTTGAATTTCATGTTAGTGATTGGGTGTATGTGAAGGTGTCCCCCATGAAGAGTATAATACGTTTTGGCAAAAAGGGCAAGTTGAGCCCAAGGTACGTCGGACCTTATGAGATTGTGGAGCAGATTGGCAAGGTAGCTTATAGGTTGGACTTGCCTTTGGACATGAGCTCTATTCATTCGATTTTCCATGTATCTATGTTGAGGAAGTTAGTTGGTGACCCTAAGGCAAATGCACCTTTGGAGAGTATGACGATTGAAGAAAACTTGACCTATGAGGAGGTACAGTTGATATTTTGGATAGACAAGTGAAGCGCCTTCACAATAAGGAAGTAGCTACGGTCAAGGTACTTTGGAGGAATCAAGAGGTGGAGAGTGCAACGTGGAAAGCGGAGTTGGACATAATGGAGTGATATCTTTACCTCTTCTAATCTACTCAAGCCTAAGGTACTAGGTTTTATCCTCTATTTGTCCTAATTCTTTGTTTCTTGAGTTTCGTAACATTGCATGCATTCATGAGCACAAAAATGATTTAAATGATGTTTTGACATGAGTTTTGAAATATGACTGATATGATGCATGATCTCTTGAGTTATGGTTAGAATGTCTCCTGTTTTGTGATTGATGTCCTCAAGTTGTAGTCTTTGCTCATTCGAGGACGAATGTTCCCAAGGGGGAAATAACGTAACGACTAGAAAATTTTTGAAAGCTTCTTATGGTTGATCTTGTATGATATAATACTGGTCATGGTAGAATTTTAAGTGGCCAAATGCAAAATGGACCTTTTGGTGGCCTAGAGAGGCTGTTTGGGCAGTGTACTTTGAAAATCATAAATTTTTGTACGGGATGAACCGTGTGGGATACTACATATACAATTGACGCTCTTTGAGTTATCTTCACAACACCACTGGTTTCACTCAATTCGGAGTTTGTATGAGAAAGTTACAGCCAAAATAGTGAGACTGCCCGTAATTTTGAAGACGCTGGGAATAGGCTCTGGAAATGGTCCAGGGACAGGACCACGGACCGTGTGAGGGCCCACAATCTGTGTGGTGGTCCGTCTGAGGGTCCAGTGAGTTCATGATGGTGAGCGCCCAACCTATAGACCAAGTGAAGTCCCACGGACCACCCCACGGTCTGTGAGACTCCAAATGGTCCGTGTGGTAAGGCAGTGGCTTGGCCAAGGAGTGGGGTTTGTTTCGGGGCCAAGTGTGGCTCCACGGACCAGTACACGGTCCTTTTGAATCCACACGAATCGTAAGCCCCCTCCGTGAAGTGATGCAGTAAGTCCCCGAAGGTTCAAGCCAAAGACGAAACCAAGGCATAGTACTGGGACAGATACACGGTCCGTGTACCACTGGATGGGACCTGTAGCTCCACCGTGTGACCCTGTGTACAATTAATTAGTCCATTTATTAATGGTTAATTCATAATTTAATTAATCCTAATGCCTCTTTTTTACTTTCTAAGGTCCCATAAACCCCCTTAACCTAACCCTAACCCCTTTTCATCCATTCTGACATTGGCAAAAGGAAATACGAACAGGAATGCTTCGAGGGTTGCGGAAGAGAACAAGGAGATAGGGAAAGAACTGCAACAATAAGCGACAGGACAAATAAAGGAAGTTTCGTCTACCAACTATCTCAGATAGGAGAACATCAAAGAGGGGAGTACTCAACGGACCTTATCCCATCACGAACAAGGTAAGTTAGCTAACACCCGTCCTATGATTTATATGATTGACAACAATATAGAGCAGGTTACCATATTAGACTCGAAGAAGAACAAGGTTTAGGATTCTGGTACATGAGACCAAATATTGAGAAAGGAAGTCAGTGAGGATCAAAGTAAGACCATAGGAAAGGAAGAGGAATCCCGTAGGCATCAGAACAATGACACTAAAATAGGTACTAAAGAGTACAATCCCTTCCTAATGATTTCCAGTAAATTTGATAAGGTATCTCACAAGGGTCAAAATACCCTGCAGGGATAGAATAGCCCCAGTCAGAAACATATCATACCTGCTGAAAATCCTAATTTAGGCACACAGGAGGAACACAAGAAAGGTCTGAATTCTGAACCTGCCCCCTATACTGTAGTCCAAACCTTAGCCACCAAACTGAGAATGAATATGGCTTAGCAGGAAAGACACATTGATATTGTTCAGCCTAAGTATACTTCTAAAGAAGGTCTCCCAGCAGTGATCTATAACAAGGAAGATTACATGCTCAAGTTAGCTGAGAGTTGTAGGTATACTCTGATTGGGAAATTTAGTAGCACCATGCCAAAAGTTGAGCTAATTAGGAAGAGTTTCATATTGCAAAACCAAGTATACGGGGGAGTCAAAATTGCCCACTTCAATGCTAGACTTGTGTATATTGACCTGGATAATGAGAAAGATTATGTTACAGCTTGGACCAAAACTAAGATGCACACAGAAAGGCAATTAATGAGGATAAAAACCTGGACTCCAACTTTCAAACTTGAGGAAGAGACCCCTATTGTCCCTATTTGGATTACACTACCTGAGTTACCCTGGCACTACTATAACAAAGTGTTTGTTACCAGCCTCTTAGCTCCCATTGGCAAGGTCTTGTACCTGGACATAGCCTCAATACAGAAGACTAGGGGAAATATGGCCAAAGTGAAAGTCCAGATAGATATTACAAAAGAAAGACCTTCCCATGTTTGGATGGGATTTGATGAGAAAGATTTAACAGTTGGGAGATGGCAGAAAATTCAGTATGAGAGTATACCAGATTACTACTACTTGTATTGTAAGCACCAATGTCATATGGAACATGTTTGCACCATCAAGAAAAGGGATGAAGAATACAGAAGCAGGAAAGAAATAGAGACAGCTAAAAGAACTAAAGCTCAAGAGGGGTCCAATGAATCCCATCAAATACATGACAATAGCAGGAATGTTAAGGACAGTGTTACAAAGGATACAGGGAAAACAGGTCATGAGAAGGAAAATAGACAACAGAAGGATCAATGGAAAACTCAAGGTAAGAAGAGTCAGAAGAAAGCCTTGAAGCAAGGGTAGTATGAGGACAAGCAAGAACCACCCCATCATCAGACAGACAAAAAGGAACAACACATTGAAAAAACTTCATCAGGTAAGCATTCTAAAATTGACTTATCTTAATATTATGCTGATCTTGAATGTCAAGACCATCCCACTAACCAATCTGCAGAAGAAGAGGGAAGCAAGAAAGGTAACACTAGCACTAAGGCAAAAGGAGACAAAAGACAGAATAACTCAGCAAGGAGGGAAGGGATAATTGAGAATCCCATGTCAATAGGAGACAAAGACAAGAAGAAAATCCAAAATTAGCTACCCACCAAAAAGAGACAAGGTATTGACTTATCTTCCCATGAGAAGAATGGGCTAGCCCTTCTAGACCATTCTCTCATCCCCCCTTTCTCTAATGAATTTGTTGTTGGTTACTCCCCTTCCCTATCCCCCCTGGTGTTGCTGAAGGTAAGGAGGTTAAAAAGGAGTACCACACTAACTTGCAGGATGGGGAACTTGGGAGAGGGAATCTGACTCATGTTTTGCATGAGGTTTCCACTGACCTTAGACTTGACTATAGAGCCTCTACTACTCCTTTGTCCCTTCAGGAGGAGTTGAGTCCTTTGGTGAAGTCTAATAAGGGAGCTATGACCAAAGAGATGGGATCAGTTGCTAGTACTAGTTCTACAGGCAATGGATCCAAAAAAAACAAACTGAGCAAAAAACGAAGAGATGCTCTTAAGAAGAAATTGGAAAAAACAACAAATTCAGACTAAAGTATCTCTGAGTTTGGGAAAGGAAAATGTAATTGAAGGAAAAGAGAATAAAGGAAAAGCCCAGCAGGCTAAAGGAGACCTACAACCTCTCAGCCCATGGAAAGGAGTGAGCACCAGGGAATGTACTTTGAACTCTGACCCAAATCTACCAAGTGAGGAAGTGGATGAGTACCAGGTGATACATTCAGAGGAAGAATTTGACAAAGACAATCTTCCTTTGAATGATGGTGAGGAAGAGGAAATCTGTGAATACTTTATTCAAGCTTTCAGTCCCTCTAAAGATTCAGGGGATAATACTGAAGTTCAAAGAGTCACAAACCAGCAAGGGTTGTCTCCTAGAAACCTTCACCAGGGAAAAACCAGCAGGAGAAATAACAAAGTTACTCAGTCTGGCACAGGAGGTAGGCCCAACACAAGGTTGTTCTCAGCTAGATCTTCCCAATGATTAATACAATCACTTGGAATGCTAGGGGTATTAATACCCAGGGTGTAGTGGAAAGACTCAAAGCTCTTAAGAAAATTCACAAGTTAGGGATGATCACTGTTCTGGAGCCATTTTCCAAGATTTCTAAGCTAGACAAGTTCAAGTTACAATTGGCCATGGATAATGGTGTTAGTAACCCAAATGGGAAAATATGGGTTTTTTGGAATGAAGATATCAACTGCCAAATTATTGATTCTGATGAACAACAGGTGACTTATGCAATCCATCATCCTCATCTGAATACTAGGCATACTGTCAACTTTGTGTATGCCAAATGTAAAGACCAATTGAGGAGACCCCTCTGGGATAAGATACTCCAGATGGCTAACAACAATAATAACATCCCTTGGTGCATTATAGGTGATTTTAATGTTATCACCAATACTGAAGAGAAGAGTAGGGGCATACCCTATAACATCAAAAAGAGTTTTGAATTCATTAGCATTATTGAGGATTGTGGACTTCAAGACCTGGGATTCTCAGCACAAAATTTTACCTGGTCTAATAAGAGAGGAGTTGGGGCCACTATCCGGAAGAGATTGGATAGGGGCATGGTTAATGAAAAGTGGCTGGAAAGTATGCCCCATATAAGTATCACTCATCTTCCTTCAGTGGGTTCTGACCATTGTCCCCTTCTATTGGAGATGCAAATCAGAGACACAAATCCTATCAAGTATTTTAAATTCTTGAATTGCTGGATAGACCAGGAAAACTTTATGGATACAGTAAGAGATTGTTAGAACAAGGAGGTCATTGCCAGCCACCTCAAACTGAAAAGACTGGCTTCTATCTTATGTAACTGGTCTAGGGATCAGTTTGGGGACATCCATACTAAGGTCAAACACTATGAAGAGAAAACCAGAGAAGCAGAAGTGGATTTGATCAATCACAAATCTGAGGAAAATATGAGCCATCTTCATAAGACTAATTATGAGTACATCAAATATCTCAAGATGGAAGAGTCCATCCTTTAGGCAAAGCACTCAGCTAAATTGGTTTAAGGAAGGGGATGCCAACACTAGGTATTTCCATGCACTGGTTTGGGGGAGAAGGAGAAAACTTCTTATTCAGAACATTCAAGATGAGAATGGAAATTGGGTTAAAGGAGAGGATAATATAGCAAAGGAAGTTATCCATCATTTTCAAAGGATCTTCACAGGGGAAGAAAAGCTCATAGATAAGGAGGAGTTAGAATGTTTACCTGCAATGGTTACTCAAGACCAAAATTTCAGACTTCAAGCCCCCTGGTTTGGAGGAGATACATCAGGTGGTTCAATCAATGAACCCTTACTCTGTTGCTGGCCCAGATGGTTTCAATGGCATGTTCTATCAAGCCTGCTGGGAGATTATCAAATTAGACCTACTGAAAATAGTTCAGGCCTTCTTCAGTGGTCAAGAGATCCCAAAGTATTTTTCCCATTCTTGCATTCTCTTGATTCCCAAAATTAGTAACCCTGGAAGTGTTTCAGACTATAGACCTATCGGTCTTAGTAACTGCATTCGCAAGATCTTCTCCAGGATCCTATCCTGAAGACTAGCATCTATCCTTCCCAATCTCATCTCCAACAATCAATCTGGCTTCATCAAAGGTAGAAATATAGCAGAGAACATTATGCTAGCCCAGGAGATCATTCACCACATCAAGAAACCTTTGTAAGGGTGAAATGTGGTGGTTAAACTTGATATGACCAAGGCCTATGACAGGGCCTCTTGGTCCTACATCTGTATTGTCATGAGGAAAATGGGATTTGGGGAGCAGTTCATAGACGTAGCCTGGAGAATCATGAACAACAACTGGTACTCCATTATCATTAATAGGGTCAGGCATGGTTTCTTTCACTCTACCATGGGTCTTGAACAAGGTGATCCTCTATCTCCTGCCCTGTTCATTTTAGAGGTTGAGTTATTGCCTAGGATGCTGAATAGACTCCATAGTCACCCTAATTTCAAAGCCTTTTATATGAATAAGAGAGGACCTAAAATGAATCATCTTAGCTTTGTTGATGATATGATTTTGTTTACTTATGGCAGCATAGATTCCTTAACTCTGATCATGAAGGTTTTGGAATCCTATGAGAGGGTCTCTGGCCAAATGGTTAACAAGAGTGAAAGCCATTTTATGGTCATATCCAACACTGATCATGTTATTTGTGAGAGGTCACTGAGATAACTAGATTCAAGCAGAAAAAGGATCCAATTACCTACCTGGGGTGTCCCCTATATATAGGTAAACAAAGAATTATCTATTAGTTAGAGATGGTGTCTAAAGTGATAAATAGAATTTCGGGATGGCAGTCCAAAATTCTGAGCTATGGGGGGAAAGCTACACTGATCAAACATATGATCCAGTCTTTACCTTTGCACCTTCTGGCTGCTATTTCTCCACCCTCCACCACCTTGAAACAAATCCAAAGCCTCACTGCAAATTTCTTCTGGGGAAGACTTGATCAAAAGAAGAAGTACCATTGGGCATCATGGAAGAGCCTCAGTCTTCCTCTAGCAGAAGGAGGAATTGGCTTTAGAAACATGAATGATGTGTGTAAAGACTGTCAGGTTAAGCATTGGTGGAAATTCAGGAGTAATACCTCTCTTTGGGCTGATTTCTTGAAGGCCAAATACTGCCAGAGGGCCAACATTTTATCTAAGAAAAGGGACAAAAACGATTCCCTTATTTGGAAACACATGATGTACAACAAGCACCTGATTGAACCTCACATCCAATGGAAGGTTTACTATGCAAATTTTCTCTTTTGGTGGGACAATTGGTTAGGGATATGACCCTTGGCACAATTTAGTGACAATACCCACAGATTTAACAACACTAAGGTGGCTGATCTTATGCAAAATGGGAATGGCACCAGGAAAGACTTAGGGAAATAGCCCCTCCACAGTACATTAACAACATCCTCAACATCCCTATTCAGACTCACAGTGGAATACTGGACAAACCTATTTGGACCCTAAACACCAATGGAGAGTTCACAAACTCTTCAGCTTGGGATCTGGTAAGGAAGAAAAAGGAGCATAACGACTTTAACAGGCTTATATGGCATAAATAAATTCCCTTCAAATGATCCTTCCTGTTATGGAGGGCTATGAGGGTGAAGTTGCCTACCAATGAAAAGTTGGTCAGCTTTGGTTATGAGCCTTCCAACTGCCACTGCTGTACTAATCCAGGAGAGGATACAATTGAACATATCCTGTTCAATGGTACTTTTTCCAGGAGAATTTGGATCTACTTTGCCAGCCTCCTAAGAATCAGCAAGGATGTGAACTCAAACAGGATGAATATTAGAAAATGGTGGGAAGCTAAACACAAAAATGAAGCTCACAGGCTGATACTGCAAGCAACTCCAGTCTTCATATGTTAGAACCTGTGGAAAAGCAGGTGCTCTGCCATGTATGATGGTATAGTCCCTAACACATCCAAGATCAAGTATATGGAGGCTAGGGACATGTCTATGCTTTTAAGGAAAGCCTTCCCTTATATTGATTGGCCTTATGGATGGAAAGAGCTCACCAGTCTGGTGGAGAAATATCACCAGGATGTTAAAATTACTCCAGTTCAGTGGGTTAAACCTGAGGTCCAGTGGATCAAATTAAGCATTGATGGTAGTGCTTTAGGCAACCCTTGTACAATAGGTGCAGGGGGTGTTCTAAGGGATAATAAAGGGGACCTTATTATTGCCTTTGCTTACCCATTAGGACAAGGTACGAACCAGTAAGTAGAGGCTCAAGCAATAGCTATTGGATTAGAGTGGTGTGTTCAAATGGGAGCCACTAAAGTTCATCTGGAGTTTGATGTAGAGATGTTTAGCTCATGGATCAATCACACAGCAAAACCTCCATGGAGGATACAGAGAGAGCTGGATAGAATACAATACTATGGAGCTCAAATCCTGGAGTTCAAATGTAAACACATTATGAGAGAAGAAAACCATGTTGCAGATTCCTTAGAAAAGTATGGACAGCAGACTACCAGACCTCAGGTATTTCATGAGGTCAATCAGATGCCAAGAGATAGCAAAGCCTACCTGAAGATGGAAAAGATACAAATAGTCTCATTTAGGAGGAAGTAGATGAAGAGAATGAGGAAACTACCTTAGAAGATGCAGCTCACCAATACAGCCAGATGGGCCCTTTCACTGATCTAGTATGCTCTCCAGTAGGATAGAATTTAGGATTAGACTTAGGTGCTTATTTTTTGTCCAAATTGTAAGGAGAGAGTCTCCCTTGTTTATTGCTTTCCTAGAATATTGTAATGAGAGGAGTCCTATCCAAGGATTTTATTGGTTTGGCCACTTCACATAGGGTCTCATGGCTAGTCTACTTAGGCATGTCATGGAGTACCATCTTAAGGAAGAGGTAAGGTCTATGTCCCCCTCCATGTACCTTCTGCTTTCTTTATTTATTTATGTTAAATCCGAGGGGTGTTGCTCAGCCTCTGACCCTCCAAAGGGTCTTTGAAAATTAAAAAAAAACACTCCTCACTGCTCTTTGAAAATTCCTAAACTCTCTTGACCTCAATTGTTGAAAGCTTGAAGAAATTTGGGGAAGACAATCCTTGCTTGCTTAATTCTTCAATTCCTTTGGTAAATTGTAAGGTATGTGGGTTTGATTCATGGATTCTCTTTCATCCATGAAGACCCAAGAACCCTCCTCTTTAAATTTGATTTTT
>JBCEWC010016105.1:0-13323 GCA_038996855.1 Solanum aculeatissimum | reverse complement strand
ACTTTTCAATTGATGAAATTCAAGATAATTTTCATGAACTAAAAAGCCAGCTCAAATCTGGAATACATCTTTCATCAAATGAGGTCTGTGATTATGATTGCTGTTAGCTGCATTGACATATATATCTTTCCTCTGCTGTCAATCTTCATGCCATTGACAATGTTTTTGTTATGAAGCAAGTTCTGTGTGATATATTATCCGGTTTCCAGCTCTACGTTCTCTGGCTTATATTACTTTCTTGACACATTTAGCTTTTAAATTTCTTATCTTGGTATGACTGATTGATTGTGCTAAGGCCTTTGTTTTTTTTATTTGCTTATTCCATCTAAGTTTTTCTGTTTGTCACTATATATGTAAAATCTCCTGGTAAAGGCTCATAATGCAATCACATGGGCTCTGCCTACGCATGTTCGAATCTGCCACCCACACCGTTGAGGTGCTTATTTTTAATTACCAAAAAAAAGGATATATGTATAATTCCTAACTCATGCGGGCAGTCATTTGAAAGAGAAATAATTATACAAAGTAAAATGGTATACTTGTATTATGAAACCCCACTATCTATAATTTGCTTTTATAATTCTGCTCAGTTGAATGATTTCCTCTGACTGTTCTCGGTTATTCGAGGATGGATCGATCTAATAGTGCTGCCCTTGGTAGAGTATCATTGTTAACTATTTCTTCTCCAAAAGGTCTATATGTCTAAGACCGTGAGAGGCATTGGATATCTCTGTGTTTGAAGTTCAAGGTTTTGTTACCAATTCAGCAAATCTCATTGGCACAAAAAGTACCATTTTTTTCTTTCTCAAAAAGATCCATATATATGCGGTTGTTTTTTTTAAGGAAAAAGGTTTGTAATGTTTCATTCTCTTTCAATTTGCTGTTGTCCACAAAGACTCTTTCAGACACATACTTAAACATATTTTATCTTCATATGTAAGCCCACTAAATGCAAGGTTCCCGTGATCATATCAGAGGATTTCTTAGTTTATTTATGCTCCTGTTGGCTGCTTGCATCTTTTTATTATTACGTGTTTGTTACTTGAAAAATGTTAATCTTTCATTATTTATTACTTAAGAAGAGCGGTTTTTAATCTTTCATTATTTATTACTTAAGAAGAGCATGCATCATTGATGATATCATGCTGATTTCTCTTTCTTTTCCCTCTTTACAATTCAGAACTTGTATATGAGCTTGACTAGTACAAGAGGTTCGACAGTGGGTCCTCCCACAATTGTTCAATGTAAGGTCCTTTTGGCAGTTGGGATAAATCCCTCCAGTTCAAGGTTGAAACAGTTGGCTCAGACAATTGGTTCACATTCTGAAAACCTTGGCCTGAATAATACCATTTTTGGAAGGGTTAAACAAGTTAGCCTGTCCTCTTTTTCACTGCATTCTCGAGGTGGTGATGGTGGTAGCCCCTCACCTTCTCCAGCTCCACTAACTCACCATCATCACCACTACCACCACCATAATCAAGATTCAAACTTTGCTCCTGCAATATCACCTGCTCCAAAGGTTGGGAAAGGTGGATCTATTAGCAGGCAAGTTTCACCTATATCCGCACCAACGCCAGCATCTGCAACAGTACTTCCACCTTCCCCTGCACCTGCTCAGCACAAAAGACATGAGGCCCAGCCTCCTTGTCATTTTGGGAGATTTCCAAGGAAGGCAAATGGTCACTCACATATGGTTCCTGCTCGAGCACCCGTTCCTGCACCTCATATTACTCCCTCGCCACACCAGCAAGTACATGCTCCAACTCCTATTCCACATGAAATGACTGCATCAAGTCCATTGCCCAATGTTGTGTATGCTCATGTTCATCCTCCGCCGAGGAGAAATTCTGTTGCACAGCCTCCTGACAGATTTATGTCAGCTTCACCCTTGCCATCTTCATGTGAGTACTTCTTGAGAATCTTGTCTGCTTTAAACAGGGAATCTGATAAACTTGCATGTCAGGTTATTTCATCAACTTTTTTGCCACCTTTCTTTCGGTCACGGAAGAGGAAAGGGACTTAAAGAAAGTGAATTTCCTCTAATTATTGATTGTTCATTCAGTTTGGATTTTGAAGATATTTACTTTAGTCAGCTGGTGCTTTTTTTCCTTTAGAAGGATCATACTTGTATCTGCCTCACTTGTGTTGGGAATATTTTTCTCCTTAATGCTAAATTGTTGCATTGCCATATGCATTTGCAGCTTCTGAAGGGATTCTTTTGTCAAAATTCTGGGCTTTCCCGCTGTTCCTACTTGTACTACTTCTGTAGCAGCACGAGGGGAAATTATTTTTTTGTAACAAAACTTGCCTCCAGTATTGCGAAAACAAGTTCCACGCTATTCCATCCGGGCAAAGAAACAAACTTGAGGAGTTTGCAGAGAGAGAGAGAGCAATGCCAAAAGGGCCTCTCTCGCGCTTGCATGAATGTTTGTTATTGTTGTACTCTTGTAAATATTTCTATAAAGATTCAGTGCGGTGATGCATTTTTAGGTCAAAGTCACAGAGGTGACAGGCCTGTGATGGCTTGCATTGGCACTGTTATGTATCATCCCTTCTTGCGTAAGCACAAGAAGGGAAAAACACAACCAAGAAATGTATAATAAGCCTTTTTGTTCCTAAGATCTTCCAAGTTTATCTATCATTTGTGATCTTTACTTTTTTAGTACTGATACTTGTGAAAAATATGGTCTTTCCAGGTATCATGATCAGATGGTTCACCACAAAGATAAATCTTTCATTTATCTTTATGTATTATCAAATGGATATATGAACCAAAGCCATACTTTGTGACTAATTTTGCAAAATACCTTTTAAAACAAAAATAAAGGTGGTGTTCGAGTCAGCTGTAGTTTAAACTATTCCACAAGTTCACTACAAGACTTGAGATTTTCTTCTACTAGTACAAGCATTCAATGAGTCTGTCACCAAAACTAAGATAATGAGAAGAAGTCTTCTTCAAAATATACTTGAAAAGTCAGATACAACTCTCTAATGAATGCATACACATAGTTGAATCCATATAACATAGCCCAAAAACTTGCTTGTTTCTGGATCAAATTTATTTGAAACTGTAGTACAACACAATTTACAATTTCAACAACAAATAATCAAGTTGTCTAAAAGAATATAGAATTCTCTGGTCTCTGTCTTTTAAATGATGAATACATGACAATAATTAGGCCTGACTCCCAAAAACTATAAGGGATAGGCATTTTAAACAATAAAAGTATGTAACAAGAGAGAGATATCAACTCCTGCAGAGAAGTAGTAAAAACAAGAAGACTAATCTTCTCAATAAAGGGTGTGGAAAGGATGGCAAATTTGCCCATCTCTTTGCCATTCATGCTAAATATCTATCTACATTTCACCTTGAGTACTTTGGCTGGTAATTTACACTGGTTGAATATACATGTGGAATTCTTCTCATAAACCAAACTTCTCTTCAGAATTCACAAGAAGATCCCAATCTTTGCTTTGACAAACACATGCAGTTTTTTCCCTCAAATTCCTCAGACAAAAGCTTCTCGAAAACCTCCAAGAACAAGCTCCATTGTTCACCACTCATTTCACCAAAAGAAATCCCTTCACCATCATTCTTGTAATTTTTTGTACCAAAGCTCATGCTCCTCAACATGGCACTAGTTTTCTGACTATCACCATCATTGGTATTGTCCTCCTTACCACCATCATCGTCTACTAAGGTATCTGAATCGCGAGAATTGTTATTTAGGTACTCACATTCTTCTTCATAATAAAACACTGATGGACTAACTATTCTACTCATAGACCTAACAGACGAAAACCTTGGAATTTTAGGTGGCTTAGCTGTTATATCAGAGCCTTGCAAAATTTCATCAGATTCCTCATCTTCTTGATTTGAGTCATCTCCATCTTCATAATCAAACTGGAAAACTCCAACATTTCTTTCTTTCTCTTCACCGATATTTCGATCATCCTCTTTTATTTTACTCTCCATGTTAACCTTGGCACTGAAACATATCTTTTCTAATGCACTCCATTCTTCCTGGCCTCCATAACATTTTCGAGTCATCATTTCTCCGATTTGAGCTAGACAAAGCCCTGAAGTAGCAGCTTGCTTCAAAAGAATGGTGCACACCACAAGAACCCGAACGGATGATTCCCTGATAGAAGGAAGTTCATTTCTCAGCAAATCTGCATCCTTAAAAGGATCAAGACCACATATATACTCCATTTCAGTCTCCGAAAATGGAATGGAAGCTTGAGGCCAATGCAGCCATTCAAAGTATGGATCATCAAGTGATTCTGGCAAGCAAAGTCCATGATCTATAGGTACAAGTTCAGCAGAATCAACAGCATAGCTTTCTTTCCCGTGCTTCACCAGGATATTTCCAGCGTGCCTGTCAAGATTGAGAAGACGTATATCCAAAATCCCAATACGATGAATTGAAGCGACTGAAAAGCTAGACGCGCCTAAGTCTCCTGCATCATAATCATGCTCCATGAACCATTGAAGTGAGGCAATTTTATAAGTTGAAGTAGAGATCGATTGTGAATCGTTTATATTGAAGGTAACATGAGAAAATTTGACTAATGTTGTTGGAGGAACACCAGCAAATCCATCATGGTCAAGAAGATAGGCAGCAGATTCCCGGACACCAGTTTCACCTATCTTGATGGAACGTTTCATGCCTGGTTGGCCTAGCATCCGACCTGCAAATCCTTTTGGATTATTCAAAGCTAAAGGTTCCTCATCTGCAGGTTTTGCTACTGCTATTGCATTACCATTAGTCGCCCGAAAAAGGTAAGCACCACCTAGGCCACTTGACAGTAACTCAGGTTTGACTCCAGAAGCCATAGCAATAGCAACCTCAACAACTAAAGCGTGCACTTTAGGAGCACGATGGCCACCGATGATTTCAACTATCGGATTACTGTCATTATCTTCTTCCATTCTCGTGGAGAGGGATAAACATGGTGTGGAAAAGCTCTTTTGGATGTTGGAGAACTCAATGGGAACATGATGTAGAGAATGTGTAAGGCTCGTTTGGCTTGATTCAAGAATGTTGTTGTAATCGAGCTGAGAGAACGATGGAATTTTACACCTTGGAGGTCTATCGAATTGCTTGAACCCGTGATTTTGGGGATTGATAGCTACAGCCATCTTGTTGAATCTCATTCAAGTAAAAACAACAACAATAAAAGTGCATGCTAAAGGGAGCTTCTTTAATGTGTGAATCTTAGAGAATTAGTCTTCCTTGTGTAAAACATCCTTCACATTGTCTGAAAAATGAAACAAAGTCCATAATTTACCAAAAAGATCACTATGCAATTCATTTTACTGTTAAAACTCTATTTGGCTACTACAGCGAATGTTGTTGTAGAGAACATAGGTATAACATAACATGAAAATCGGTTCCAAAGAAAACTTGGCCATTTCAGAGGATGATCCCATTATAGAAACTTACATCAAATTCGCGTAAAGGAGGCTGCAAAAGCAAATAACCACATTGCTATCTCTGAACCCTGAGAAATTTCTCGCGAATTACATACTGAGAACAAACATATATACAGAAAAATAGGCAATATGGTGGAGAAATTGAAATGTACAGAATTTGACATACCATCCTGTTGGTTCCCTCGCTCCTCCGCTTAATAGTCGCCACAATTGACTACAAAAAAAAGAAGAAACAATTAAAACATTAATTATGTTCCAACAACACTTAAAATTCTATCATATGATCCCAAAAAGAATCACACATTTGAAGCATGAGGGTCAAAGTATATGAATTCCATAACATTTGTATCTCAAAATTTTTGAATAAAATTCAAATATTTAGAAAATCATAACCAATGAAAAGGTAGTAATTTTTTCCGTCTAATGTATTAATCATAGACCACTTCAAAGAAAACTCCCATCTATTCCACCCCTCAATCGCGTTCTGCAGAATTCAATAACTCGATGTTCTACTTCTCCATGAATATGCATGTGAAAGAGAGTAATGAACATGTTATATTACAATGACACACCAAAAAGTTTCAATCTTTGCATTAAAAATCAAGAAAATTTACAATCTAAACAGATTTCTTATAAAATTCTTTACGAAAAGTAACATTGATAATGAAAAAAATTACCCTGAATACTGTTGAGGCATTCAGGGAGACGAACAACAACGGCTGAGCGTGAGAGAGACAGAGAAAAACAAAAATTCCTTTTACTGGAAAGTTATTGAGAGACAAAGGCCCCCCTTCTTCTCTGTCTGTTTTTTTTCCTTTTTTTTTCTTTCTTCTTTTTTCCCAGCAGTCTGGGAGTTTTGTCTCTTTTACCAATTCTCTCTTTTGAAAATTGGTTAGAATGACTTTCTTTCATTCCCTTCCTTCCCGCTAACCATTTTATGTGAGCCATATATTTTTACCTATGCTTATTTCGATATAAGTATTTGAAATAAAAATAAGTATGAATGATCAAATTTTTCTCCAATTTAGCCTATTGTAAAGATTGGAGTGTGTGCGTTTTCAATATACGTGCAGTGAAAATCAAAGTGTCCAAGTCCTTGCATAAAACTTCAAAACAAGCACTAAAATTATCATGTAACCAAGACTTAATGATCTTTTAACTCTTAAAAAAATTAACGACCAAAACTTTTAATTGCTAAAAAGAAAGAATAATTATATTTTTTTCTCGTCATTAATATTCATCGACTCGTGATGATTAATATTGTTGCTAATTTACATATTAGATATACATTTTTAACCTTCAAATTTTCTCTTCTTAAAGACTTTTTTTATACTACACATTTTTAATCTCATAAATTTATAACATAATCATTTTATGCCATTATGAGTTATAGGACGTATGTTATTTTTCTCTTTTTATTCATATATATATATACGTGAAAAATTCTTCTCTATTTTGAAGATTATTTTTTCTTTTCAGTTCTTTTAAAAAAGATTATTTTTAAATTTGGCTAATATACTACGTAAAGGACAGACAAATTCCTACATAGAAATTATTATAACAAAAAATAAAAAAAGTTAAGCAAACCGGAGATTAATTTACTACCCCTTACACACAAAATACCGGACGGTTCAAATGAACCGGAAAATCTAATAAAAGTCAACAGATAATTTGCAGTAAAGTCCCCTTTTTCTCACTAGCTTATTGCACTCTTCGCTGGTCTCGCAAACTCTCCTTCCCATATCTTCAATTCCCTAAATTGCCCTCATCGGCGCCGTTTCTCGCCTTCAATCTCGCCGGCGATGAAGTAGAATCTTTCCTTAGTTGCTCAAAGCGAGCAGGTTAATTGTTATCTCTATTTCTTGTTTCCTTCTGTTTCTTCTTTTTGTAACGTTATCCTGAATAGCACAAGCTCACAAATTAGGTATTTTGTCCCTTCAAAGCGTAGCTACACATTCTGGTATTGCTTAATTAGCATTTTACAACGCTTTCATCAGATTTGCTTGGTTTTTCTCTTGTTTATCTCCTCCATCTTTTGGGTTTATCGTCTCTGTCGGTGCTTGCTTGCTCTGATTTTGGGTTGATCCCCTGTTGTGTTTCTTTGTTTAATCGAATTTATTTCTTTTCTGTGTGATTTGGCGTCTTCTGATGTGCATATGTATGTGTTTGAACAGAATTTGGGGCTTTTTGATTCTTTCGGGGATTTGTAATTTTGAGGATTTTGGGCATAAAGCCATTGCTTTTGTGGCTTTAGGGTTGAGCTGCCCTAGGTTTTGAGCATAAAAGATTTGCTTATTTCAACTACTATCTGAACAAATTTAACATTCAAATTGACTTACCTACCTTGAAAAGCAACTCATTCTACATGTATGTTCTTCCAGCTTAAAAAAAATGATTTTTGGGGACACTTGAGCTTGTAAATTTCCGACTATTTTGGTTAATTCTACTCTTTATCTAGGTTATAGAATTTCTTAAGAATTTTGTAAGGTTATAAAACCCATAGGAGTGTTTTTTGTTTTTGTTTTTTTGAAAAAAACTACATCTACGACTTGCTTAAAGCATGTATTTGTATGTTTGGTTGAAGTTTCTTCTAGACTTGTATGAACTATTCCAGTGGATTTTTTTGGTTTATGTAGAAGGTTCTTTGGTAAGAAAAATCTTTTATCTTTTTTGCCCAAACTTCTTAATGATTTCAACTCATAGTCTTCTAAAAATTGATTGGTGGTGGCATCAATTTTGTATTTTTCTCAATCAATATCTTTTACTGTATGGAGTTTTAAATGGTATTATGATTTTGTATCTCCCTAAAATCAGTTGCAGTTAAGAAGAAACAGCATACTGTCTCATGGATAACATGTTCTGGCTTATTTATATGTTTGGTACAGTCTTGTTGGTTAGAATCATTGATTTGAAAGTGTGGAAGTTGAATATTCAGACTTGTTGATGCCATTGGAAAGTACCATATGCCTATTGTTTGTAAGAAGAGATGTGTTGCATATCATTGCATGGCTCTCAGTAGAAGCTTTGTGTTGTGATATGGCATTCTCCCCTCTTTCTAGAAAGGAAGTTATATAACTGCCTCTTCAAAGAAATAGTTAATATAAGCTCAAACATTTATATTGGTTCTTTCATTTGTTTTTAAATACTTTGATATTATTTTTTGCTTTTGAGGCTGATATCTTTGAGTTAAGGGTCTTCCGGAAACAACCTCTCTATCTCTATGAAGTAGTGGTTAGGTCTGCGTACATTTTACCCTTCCCAGACCCCACTTGTGGGATTTCACTGGGTATGTTGTTGTTGTTGATGATGACATATGCTAATATAAATTGAATTCACTTGCTTCTTTTGAATTTGACACTCTTCTCATATTGGATCTTATTTTATGTTTTGGGTCTTGACTCCCTCTATGTGGTTATTTTTTCCGTTCAAATCCTGTGTTTTCCTGCCTCATTTATTTATAGGATGTTGCTCGCTGCTGGTCATCTAAATAACTGCTGTTGTGCATAGAGACCATTTCATAATTCATTGATAGCTTCCGTGAGGAGTGAAGAGGTACGATGGCTGGTTTGATGACCGGTGATCCCTCGATGCATCATGAAGCTTATGAAGGTGGCAGTTTTAGGGCTTCCCAAGAAAGGCCATATGAGAATGGTGGTCGTTGGTATCTCTCCAGGATGGAAATCGAAGAGAACTCCCCGTCGCGACTTAGTGGTATAGATTTGAAGAAAGAGACTTATCTACGCAAGTCATATTGTACCTTCCTACAAGATTTGGGCATGCGGCTAAAAGTGTAAGTCCTTGTTTTTGAGTTGGATGCCTTTTTTGTGTTATTTCGTAATTGTTTTTTAGTCTTTTCTCTTAGAAGGTGCAACCTATTTTACGCACAGATAGAATTGCCAACGCTTGACTTGGTACGATCTATACTTCTTTTGTTTGTTTGTTGATAAGGATGACTTGGAGGGTGTTTTAGATGGCGTTCAAAAAGCAGATAAAATAGTTTTTAAGTACCTTTTTAGCTTGTTTTGGTGTTTGTTTAACTTAAAAGTGCTTTTAAACCAGAACAAGCAAAAGATATCAGTTGTCCAATTACTTTTGGCTTTTCATCTTAAAAGCTTTTCAGCTCAAAAAAGAAACTTTGCCGATAAAGTTCCAACTCTCCAAAAGGTCTATATGCCTAGATTTCCTATTCAGTTCTTTGGTCTGGCTCAGATTGTGATTAGAGCTTTATCTTGACATGATAAAAAGGTTTTCTGTATTCTTCGGAAAGTCTGCTAGGTGTGGTCTTAATTGAATCCCGACCTTTTTTTTGAGGGAAATTGGAAAGAAAGACAAAACGTATTGCTATGAAATAGTGCATGTAGGTTCACCTAATCATCTCTTTTTGAAAAGAGGAAAAGATAGTCCAAAGAGCATGGGAAATTGGGAACTATTTCAAGTGACTATGCAATAGCTTTTAACAACTTGGCAGTCTGAACTTGGATTATGCTGGAAGCCCCGGGAAATTGGTCAACCTGAGTTGTAGTTCGTGTTTCATGAAAGAAACACAATGAAACTGGGTTTATTTCACTATTAAAACACTCATTCTTGTCCTTCTACATGACCTGGTATTCATGTTCCTGGCTTTGCTGCAACATCGTTACCTTTTTTTGAACCATTTTGTAACTGTAGGGGAATTGTGGTAGGATTTGGTTTACTCCATTGGGTTCTGAGGTAGATTTCAATGCTAGACACAATCTACCATTTGGCATCTTCTTCGATTGTTTGCTCTAAGAATGGAATCCTAGGCTGCACACCACACATACCATGATATATTTTGGAGGTTTAGATGAAACACTCACTTTTTCATGCTTCTGAGTTTCTTCTATTGCACTCAGTTTATGAATTTTTGGCAGTGACTTCAACCCTCATCCTGTTCCTTTTCTGGCATACATTATTTTATTATATTCTATAAGGTAATTGGATTATTATACGTAAGTTCATAGTATTGGCAGTTTTTCTTATAAGAACGCCCATTTTTGACACTTTCACAGGCTTGAAATAAATGCAGCATCATATCTTAATTCCATTAAATATGAATTGACCATTATCATACATGCTTCAATTGTCTTCTGCTTGCAGGCCTCAGGTAACAATTGCCACTGCAATAATATTTTGTCATCGATTTTTTCTCCGTCAATCTCATGCTAGGAATGATAGGAGGGTAAGTAGCTTTCTGTTTCAGTTTTTCCATCTATTGCATCTGTAGTTGCTAGATCTTTTCTATTACATTTGTTAAATGAAAGAGCGACTGCGTAACATATATTTTAATATTGTGTGAATAATGATGTTGGACTCCATGTAATACAAGGCATGAATGATCAAATTATCTGTTGGTGCCTAACCTTACCAAGTTTCAAGATATGGGATCTATTGGCTAAAACAATCAGTACGTCTAGTTGGGCTTGGTTGATTAAATTGCCCCGAAAAAAAGTGAAAGCTGCATAGTTCTGATTGGTTTGTAAGTAGTAATATGTATTTATTACTATTTTTTTGATAATCGAGAAATTGCTTAGTGCTAGTTACCCAGTGGTGCATGGTTCCAAACAATGTGGTAATTGAGTTTGCCCGCAGCCTTCTCTACTTGAATACCAAGCTTTTGTCCACAGAAGGGTTCAAACTCTTGACGTTCGCTTAAGCCTGCATAGAGAAATTTATATTTTATCTTATGTTTTTGTTAGTACCTTCTTTGTCTTTTGGCGTAGATTAAGTGTCGTATATGTTCTTATCAGCTATCCTACTTTGCATTTTAAATAACATTCAAGAGAAAAAAGGGTGCTAGAAAGGAAAAAGGAAAGGGTGCACTAGTATTTTGATCTTACTAGCAATTAGCATTGCTAAACACAACTTAGTAACAACACCACAACAACATACCTAGTGTAATCCCACAAATGGGGTCTGGAGAGGTAGTGCGTAAGCAAACATTACACCCCTACCTTGGGAGGTAGAGAGGTTGTTTCCAATAGACCTTCGGCTCAAGGTAATAACATGAGTGAAGAAACCAAGTCAAAATACAAGGCATGGCAAATGCAACTTCAAAATGAACAAACTACAACAAAATAATACAATAAACAAGTGTTGGAGGATTTTCCTGTCGCTTAGAGGTAGGTATCACATGGATAATGCCTAGAAAGATTTCTGAAACTCTATCAAGTTGGGAAGAAGCAGGTTTGGATGTCAGAGACTAAAGAAGTTTGGGAATGGATCTGGCTTGTATATATATGGTGGACAATATGGAAAGAGAGGAATTCCAGATGGTTTGAAAATAGGAGCAATTCTATCCAACAGATTAAGATGAATTGTATTTTATTCTTTTGTTATTGGTTTAGACAGTTTCACTACGTAGAAACTGGAAACTGTTGAAATTCTAGATGTATTAGAATCCCTCGAGAAGACTAGAATAACTCCAGTTTCTTAGTGTCTTTTGATGTAATATGGTGTCAGTATAACCAATGTACTGTACTGTGTGATCATTTATAGAAATATACAAAGTCATCGATTTCAATAAATAATACGATAGACAAATTATAAGGAACAATAATAGTAACCGAAAATCAAGGAACAAGAGCCTACAAGAGTAATACTACGACTATTAGTATAGAAGGAAACGAGACTACACTTACCTTACCAACCTTCTATCCTAATCCGTGCGCTTCATAATCTCCTATCTAAGGTAATGTCTTCGGTAAGTTGAAGTTGCGCTATGTCTTGTCTAATCACCTCTCAATCAATACTTCTTTTGCTTGCCTCTGCCTCACTTGAAACCTTCGATAGCCAACTTCTCACACCTCCTCACTAGCGCATGCGTGCATCTCCTCTTTACACACCCGAACCATCTCTACCTCGCCTCTTGTATCTTGTCCTCCACCAAGGCTACTCCCACATTGTCCTCGATATCCTTATTTCTAATTTTGTCTCCTAGTATGCCCAAACACCATCTCAACATTCTCATTTCCGCAGAACATGCAATTTTGTAAATGAACTAGTTTGTTAAGCCTCAAATCAGCAACGATCAAGTATTCAGCATGAAGTAGTGTCCAACACAGAGGGGCATTGACTTTCGACTCTCAAGATAGAGATACCTTTCATTTGACTAGATCAAATTTGCAATACCTACTAAAAATATAGTTGGACCTTAGATCATCATACCTATAAGCATTTTCTCATGAGTATTAAGCACTGATCTCCAATTATGTTGTAGGGAGAAGCATTTCAAAATGATGCATTACTTTTTCAAATTTGTGAAGTCTGTGAAGAACAATTTCAGTTACAGGTGTTGATTCCTTATGGTATTAAGAACACTATAATAATCATAAATTGAAGGATTGTAGAATGATGGGCAACAATTCAAGAAATTTCACAAATTCACAGCAATAAGAAACTCGGAAGGGGAAGGGGAGGAAGATTGGAGGCAAATATGTTTATCATCTTTCCTCTATAGCTGGTTGCAGCATCTTTGGTTGGTTGGTCTCTTGTTTATGGTTGTTTCAGATGAAAAATGGAAGTTTGACTCACAGTTAGTGAAAAGATTCTCAAATTTTCCTTGGGCTTTATGTTCTATTTTATATTGTTTTTTTTCTCTCCAGTGGAATCCCCTAGATGTATTTTGCTGTGCTTGGGTTGGTTAGCTTTCCTAGTGGCCTTCTCAAGTCCATTTCTTGTGAAGAATCCCTAGATTGTTTACAGCCCCAACTGGCAGTGCCAAGACA
Organism: Solanum aculeatissimum; assembly: GCA_038996855.1. Taxonomy (NCBI): domain Eukaryota; kingdom Viridiplantae; phylum Streptophyta; class Magnoliopsida; order Solanales; family Solanaceae; genus Solanum; species Solanum aculeatissimum. The sequence goes on along the minus strand of JBCEWC010016105.1, from coordinate 141 downwards.
TGGCAAGACATTAGTTGGAATCTTTCCTGAAAGCTAGTTTAGTAGCATATTTTAGTTGGAGTTAGTCTATAATTGATTTCTTCTGTGTAATACTAATCGATAGGACCTCATTGGTAAGTGCTACAAGATCTCGTGCATTGG